>JAPFFP010000113.1:3174315-3189803 GCA_026153255.1 Solanum medicagineum | reverse complement strand
TGGAGTGTAAGTTAGACCTAAAATCTAATTCATCATGGTATCAGAGCAGGACTCGTCTCACGCAATGTTGTATGAGTCTACGTGTACATCTATACAAACTTGTAAGTTGTAATTAATTAGCCCCACATGACAAAGAGAAAAACAAAACAACTATATTGAGACAAAATAAATTTTACATTTTATTATTTGCATGTATGCGAGAGACGTGTATAATTTACAAATCTTACAAGACTAGATTTTCTTTAGTGTGTGTGATTTTCTGTGCACCTTTTGGTATAAAAAAGTGTTCAAGGAATGAGACATATAAATTATTAGAATAAAGTTATACAAATAGCGATGTGTTGGAATAAATAAAATCTTTCACTATTTATCAGAGATCTAAAATAATTTCGATAGCTCAAGATTGAATTTGATGAGTTTTATCGATAAACGTCGTTGATTATTTGAGTTATTGGGTTCACATTTTAATACTTATACTATTTTGGTAGATTTCTTAACAGATAAATATGATTTGAGATTTATTAGAAATGATTGGATTGTATATAAGTCATATATTATTGAGTATCATATATATAAAGAGACATACGATTCCTATCCCCATCGATATTTCTAACAATTTTGTCTTTAATGTTGTCTCATTTGTGATTTATTCTTTCAATTTTGTTTATGTTTTTTTCTCCATTAATGTTCCAATAGTAATGAAAATACGTGCATCACCTTCATTTCGTTTTGTTTTCATATAAGAGCACAAACAAATAAATTAAATACCTTATTTTATTTGTTTTTTCACCCTCATTTTTATTGCCCCTATATATCACATTGTCTTTTATGCTTCTTGTTTTTTTATGAAATATTGTGTGTACATTAGTAAAGTACGTGTTCAATCAATACACAATAACAAGAGCTAAAAGAAATTCATTGCGTAATAAGGTGTATTTTTACTATAAAACAAATTGCATGTCGTTTTAGTGATATTTGACTTATACCAAAAAGGGTAATCATATATATATATATATATCGAATAATAATTAAATTTAGGTAAATCATGTGCATTTTTTGTGCTCATATGAGTACGCTACATAAAGGATACTATTAGTGGCGGAATCAAGATTGTCACTAACGAGTTCAATATAATATGAAACACTGTGAAACCTTCCAAATTAACATATTTTGGTGTAATTCAGTGTTATTTTTTTATTTGTTTTGACTAATTTATGACAAAGCTTACTCCCCTTGGCCTAGCTAAGATCTTAGTTGTTACTATATCATATCAAAATATAGAAGCTATATATAAAATATGATCTCACTACAATTAATTATTTTTGTCATAATGCAATTATTGTATCTGCTAGAAGATTAAACTAGGGTAAAACCAACGACTAATTTATGATCGGGTCAAGAGAGGGTGATGTGTACAGGATCTTATTTTTTATACTTTGTAAATGTAGAGAGATTTGCAATATACCGTCGACTCAAGTTAGTAAGGTTTGCAACCCACAAGAACAGTAGCAATAACACATAATATAATAACTGAAGCAAAGAAAATGATAAGTAATAATAAAATCGAAGAATAAGATAGTATGTGAGTAATATTTAATAACAATAATGACAAAAAAAATTGAATAACGCTCGACTCTACCTACTATATTTCTACTACTCGAATTCTCGACCTTCATATCCTCCTCTCTTAGGTCATGTTCTCGAAAAGCTGAAGGTGTTTATCAAATCACCCTCCTCATACTTCTTCGGCTTATCTCTACCTGCACATCTCCTTTCTTCATAGGCTAGCTAATTAAGTAGATTTAACTAATCTAAACTTTGTCATAATTATGCTCTTTGGTATAATTAATATGATCAAAGTCCAACAAGTAGAAGCTAATTAAGATTAAATTAATAAACTAAAGACAAAGAAGAGCAACATGGGGAAAATAGTTTAGGGCAAAGAGATATAAGCACAGTCCAAGTCATAGACATGCAGGCATTTTGTTGTCTTCTTAGGGTTGATGAAAATTCCAAAAATTTACAGCTTCTTCTTTGTTTATTTTGATAACTTTGTCTCACTTGAATGAGTAGAATATTATAGTTTATCACCATTAAAAGGCGTGACAGGATGGATGGAATTCTCCTCATTTTTTAACTAGACGTCTCGAATTTAAGCGGGCGGGGAATTTCGATCTTGAAGGGGCCTTACGCGATAGAACTTCAAATTATTATCGAGGAGTTAAAGCAGATATCAGACATTATATGAGAAATAAATTGAGCCGAAGGACAATGAAACCTCTTCCTAATAACATCATTTCTTCATATATATTTTGGTTGCTATAAATAACGTATAATATAACAGATTGGAATCGATTCCAAGGAAATTTTGAATGTCATAGTGAAATATTATCGTAGAGAGTAGTTTTGGAATCTTATCTTTGACCAAGAAAGTTTGCATCAAAATTTTCTCTTTAAAAGAAAAATTATTTATGTACTTTCTATGAAGGAGAGGCCAACATTGGATTCTTTTTTTTTTTATTTAAGTAAAATGAGAATCTAGATTTTCTTAAACCATATGGTTAATTATTGCTACTTGTATTAACATATTTGGACAATTTTGGCCAACTTATAAATATAATTAAATCTCTGTTTTTGTGAACTAGGGAAAAAAAACATTTTTAAAATGGATGGTTAAAAAAATTAAACAGCATAGGATACCCATTTAATCTTAAAGGAATTGAAGAATCACATTTATGTGCATTTTGAAATTATATTGAATATGTTTTTATTGTTGTTATTATTACGTTGAATTTCTAAAAGAGTGTATCGACGATAGTGATAATCAGAAGGACTCATGAGATCAGTCAAAAAGAAGGACGGATAGAATTATTTATCAGGAAAATTTTGAAGGAAAAAAAGGTGCATACTTTGTACAATTTGTTTTTAATTCGAAACTCACTAATTGGGTTAGTGAAAATATGTATTGCACATAATCTATTAAAGGAAAAGTGTTTCCTATGAAAAAAAATGTTATTGACAGATCAATCTCAAGTCTTAAATCTCTAGTTAAAAATAGAGGAATCATATAGTCGATTACGTCTTTTTCTGATAACTCGGTAAGTATTATGGATGCAATATCAAATTATAAACAAGTTGAAAAAATCAAGAAAATCGAAAACATAGAGAAAAATAAGTATTTCAAGAAAACAAATTCTAATATTTCAAAATAGTCATCATAACTCACTTTAGTTATCACTATAAGGGTCATTGTGAAATGAATATGAGAGGAAGTGCTTCTTTTTTTAATTATTTTATAATATAAATTTAAATTCGTAAGATTATACGTAAATAAATGCTGAACATTGATATCACAAGGGGGACAAACAAATCTATCATGAAAATTGACAAGATACAAAAGTTAGAACACAAAGCTGATAAAGTTTTTATGCATGAAATTCAGAAAAGATATATTTACATGCCACTAAAATACATAGACTAAAAGATAAATAGATGTTTTCATAAGAGTCATGAATGAAGAATAGAAAGGGAAATTTAGTCCTTTTTCATCTGCAAATTCAGTTTATTTCATTTTATTATCTTCCTAATTTTGATAAAAAAAAAAAAAAGCTGCTCATTTCTTTGAACAAATTAAGCGCCTGTTTAGTCCTAGATTTTGAAATTGAAATTTGAAGTTTCGAAGTTGTAAGTATATAGATTTTGAAATTGTGTTTAGACATGCATATTATTCGAAAAAAGAAATTGAAATTCTGTGAGTTGAAAATCTAAGTTGTGCGAACTCTTCACTCTTAATGCCGCATTCGTGTTTGATTCACTAAAAACATACTTATTTTTAGAAAATCCAACATGCATCTATTGACATTTTCGAAGAGTCCGAGTGAAAACACATGTCCAAAATACAATTTTTCAATAAATTAAACTTCAAAAACTTTTTTTAAAAGATAACTAAATTCACATTTAAAATTTGAGGGGAATATGAAATTAAATGTGAATGGGAAAAGTCGAGGAACGACAAATTTCATTTTCTCTTTGTAAAATGTTGTATTCACTAATTTTTTTAAAAAAAACAATTAACAACAAATAAACAAAATAAAGAGAGTTTACTTTTGCCTAATCATAGGTGTTATGTTCGCCTAATCTTTCTCAAAAGCTTGTCAACTTAAACTTCTAACAATTCTTTTTTTTTTCGGCTCTCATCGGTCTTCCCTCCGTTAGAACCATCACATAAAACTACTAAAAATAGATTAAAATCGAGGGTCAAAATCAACAGACATGATCGATGTTTTAAGAAAATTAAAATCAATATCTAACTGATAGACGATATCTCATCGATTTTATCTTTGTCACTTTGAAGAAACCATCAATTTTTCAAATCGACCCTCTCCATCGATTTTTTCATTATTCTTAGTAAATGTGAGCACATTAAATTCCATTATTACAACCTAATACTGATAATTATAAGTGTAATGACAAAGCTTAATCCACTTGGGCTAAGATCCCAAATTGTTATATAAGAATAATGTTGTAAACACAAATTATGTCTCCTAGACATTAAAGTATTAGGATCTAGGGTAAAATTATAGACAAAATTGATTTAATTAGGTATTATTTTTGTCATGATTATGTGCATGCAAGATAAAATTAATTTGACCTAAGTCCAATAAATAAAAGCTAACGAACATTTAATTAATGAGGAAAATGACAAAAAAGAGCAACATGGGAAAAATAGATTAATTAGAGACAAAAAGCTAATTAGCACAGTTCAAGTCATTGACATGTGAGTAATTTGTTGCTTAATACTAATATTTTAAGGCCTCTTTTATTTAATCTGAGACGAATTCAAAGTTTAGAGTTTTAGGAGTTTTATAATAATTTTTGTTTAATTTACAATGATAATTGGGTTCATGATCACTATCAGTATCACTAAAGGCTGTAGTGTGGATGAGGCTACTCATTTTTTAATCGAAGATTTCGAGTTTGAACCTTGAATATGAAAAAATCATTAATAGCGAGCTGTAATAACCCGTTAGGTCATTTTGAGAATCAGTCCTCTTGATTTCCTACAAGATTTATCTTGAAATATTTTAAATGAGTAAATTTAGATAGCTAGTTTAATTAGGAGACTAAATTAATAACTTATTAAATATCCTATACCACTTAGTATATATAGAAAAAAAAATTAATTAATTCTTAGAGTTTCATTCTTTTAATATAATTTAAAAAATAAATTGAAAGAAAATAAAAAGAAGGAGAATAGAGGGGTTTGAAATTCAGCGAGCAGAACCAGGTAATTGCTAACCCAATTATCGAATGTCATATATGTTGCAGGGGGCAGGATTAAAGTATATATTACTACATTAATTGTGTTGTTACACTCAACCCCACGCGTGGGCCATGGAACATCACTGGTGTGGTTACTAGAAAGTTTGTAACTTTGACAAATTTGCAATAGTTGATATGGTTACTAACATATTACTAGAGGTCCAATTATATGTTATTCAATGGAGGTTATACGGACTATGTTACAGGCACGTTACAGTTCTTTATGTTTGTTTAGTAGTTATACTTATTGTTGGACATATTTTGGGATTTTGAGTATGGAAATTTCGTATATTATTTTGAGGAATCAATATTTAACTCTTGATGTGATTATAAAAATTTAGATGAGTTTTTGGGTCTACGTTAAACATATAGCAGTTTGGGCATTGTTGGTTTTGAAATCCTATTGTGGTAAATTATTTAACTAGATTGTGGTGCTACGGATTTCATTCGGAAGGGGAAGGCTCAGGTGCTTGATTGATTGTCTTTGGCTAAGGCAAGTGAATTTCTTAACCTTTTTTAAGTATATAGAATCTTGTGCTTCTTGTCTGAGGCGTTGAGATGATTTTGAGGTATTGAGTTAGTGTTGATGTTGTACCACACTATGTTGTTGTGAATTGTGCACTGTATTAAAATAAGTCATTTTCTCATTATTGTGTAAACATGCTTATTTGCATTGACTTTTTTGACAAGTATTATGTGGACTGAAAAAAGAATGAGAATTAAAGAGGATGTACCATATTTGAGGGTTGTGTCGCACCCCGCGACGAATACTATGATTCGAGGGTCGTGTCGCACGCCGTGACAGATACTATGATTCGAGGGACATGTCGCACGCCCCGAAAGATACTATGATTCGAGAGACGTGTCGCACGCCGCGACGAATACTATGATTCGAGGGTCGTGTCGCACACCGCAACAGATGTATGGACTAGAAGTCCCCATGGGTCCTGGACTGTGAGACAGCGGGTGTGTATCACTAAGACAGATATGCATCATGTTACTAAATATTGTATTGCATTGCATTACATCTCATTATCATTTATAAATGTGTGATTATTGAGCTATATGTTATATACATTGTAAACTGTTATGCTGGACTGATTTTATCCAGGTTGTAGTTGTGGGGGTTTGGTTGGAGTATTGGGGGTACCTGTATTCTATACTACTTAATTATGTTTAGTAGTTCACTTGCTGAGTACCGTGTGTTTGGTACTCACCCCTTGCTACAACAATTTTGTAGGTTGCTAGCCCGGATTGTCGTGATACTCTTTACTTTTCCTTGTCTGAGGCTTTTTGTGGAGATTGTGAGAACTAGTTGTTTGCCATCCCAGCTGACTTCCTACTCCGTTTTATGATTTTGTTCTATTCTAGAGACAATATCATTTGATACTTGTGTTTTCTTTCGAATCTATTGTAATGCATTGGAAGCTTGTGCACGGGACAACCAGGTTTTGGGGCATTTTTCATTAAGTTGACTTATCATCCGCAATTGAACTTTCATGTTTTTTTTATAATTACGCATTTTTAACGTTATAGTTGGGTTGTAGGTTGACTTGCCTTGGTGGGATAAGCCAAGTGCCATCACGCCCATTTTTGGGTTGTGACACGAGCACTTCCTCGAATAGGGTACTATATACGTGGTGTGAATCTAAAATAATCAAACTTTAATACGAATATTAAACACCGAATGATGGACATAACAAAAAATATCACCCTGATCAATTATATTTCTCACTAATTCTATTCAGTAACATAACAAAATTTTCTATTAATTTGGGATTATTTAGCGATAAGTAAGCAAAAATAAAAATCATCAAACTCTTTTTGACAGTGATTTCTTTTTTAATGTATTCATTATCTAAATTCTGTATATTAATTCAAATTCGCGGCATTTTATATAAAGAGATTTTTCATTTATAAAATTTGAATTCAAGATCTCTCCGTCAATCAAATAAATATTGCTAGTGCTAGTAATTTAATACACATAAAGTTTTTTTTTAATTCCCTTTCAAAATTGATTGTGTTTTTTTCACTATAAAAAAATTAGAAATAAAAACAGCATAGGATACCTCTTACATGTTTGGTTTTGTGTGTTGTACTTGAGCCTTCACATCTTCCTTTTTTTTCTATATGACATGACAAATATCTTTGTTTTCTGTCTTTTTTTTTTTCCTTTTTTCAAAAATTTTGCCAAAAATCATGTTTCCTTAACTTCTTCATAAAGTTGACCAAATTTAGTATCTGAGTCCCTTTACAAAAATAGATAAACCAAAAAAATGGTAAAAAGAGAAAAAGTTGATTTATGGTAAAGAAATTGTTTCTTTGTAAGTTTTGGAAGTATTTTTGAATTGTTTTGCCTTAATAATTGATGTCAGAGCAAATGATTCGTTATTACAACGTAGAGGAAATATAGTCTGATGTGAGGCGCGACTTAATACTTTTATATGTCCACATGTTGATTTATCATCTTAACTTATAATGGTGTAGACGTATACATGAAAATAAATTGATGGCCTTTAGTGTTTATAACTACTCAATTAATATGAATGACACAATTAATTTTTACATTAGCCCATAAAATTGTCATGATAGATGAGTTATGTTGAATTTAGTTCGAGAAAGAAATTATTGAGTACGTCAAACAAAAAACGTCATGTGGTAGCTAAAAAGAAAAAAAGGGACTTATTAGGGTTATATATCTTCAACGATATAAGATATTCTTAGTAAATTTTATAATCTTATTTAAAGCAAATAATATATATTACATCATATTAAGAGTATTGAGTTGTTTTAGCCAACTAACAAGTATTCTTAGTCAATAAATATAGATCTCAAATGTGAATTCCAAAAATAAAATTATGTTTCATATCAGATAGTTTTACCTCTCGAACTAAAATAAACATAGTATTATTATTGAACAAACACCTTAGGAAATTTTGAACATAACACAATCTAAGTTGGATTTGGATTACTTTACGATATCCAATTTAATTATCTTGTTTTAGCCAAACTAATATGGTCCAAAATGATTAACCATTTTAGGAGATTAAGAAGATATTTATTACTTTTTTTCCCTTTTAATTCTATCTTTGCTTCAATAAAATTTAGGTATATACTAATTAATTATTTGGAGATTAATCAAATAACTCTTATGATTAGTATTATTAAATGATTTTCTTAATTAGTGTGCTTAGACTTTAAACTTTAAAGGTAAGTGAACAAATAGCCAATCATTTAAAACATAGACGAAGTTCCAAATTTTTACAAGTTTAGCCACTTTAAAGGTTTGGTCCTTAACTGGCTATATATACAAAGTTTTTTTTTAAATAAGCTCCTCGTGAAATTAAAATAACTTTAAACAATATTTAAAAGAGATTTTAAACATAAAGAAAAAATGTTTATGTATTTTTATTTGTTTGTTCTAATATTTAATAATTCTAAATTTGTACTATACTACTCTTTTTTTTATATATTGGGAAAATAGTACATATTCAACAGCAAAGAGGCAATAATTTGTTGACATAAAAAGACTAAATAGGAAAAAAAAGATTTTCTTGGTTCTTTAAATTAAATTAAGCATGCACAACTATTTAAAATTTTGAATAACTTTTAATGTTAAAAGTGGTGCTTTTTATATTTTAAATTTTTTAAGCAGTGTAAATATTCTTAATTACCCCCAAAAAGAAATGGTTTATTCAATTTGAAATTAATTTTTAGCTCTTTTTAAGATGTGAGTAAAAATACACACGATTTTATCTAGAACGAAGTCATAATTTTCTGAGAATGTTCAGGACTGATACCATATATTTTTAAGATAAAATGTGATCAATTTATTTGATGATGTGATATGAAATTATATGAGATTAAGTTGAGTTTATTTGGACATGTAATTTTAATTTTTATAGTTGTATCTTTTTGCTCATAGATATTTAAACGTCAATCAGTTTTAAAAATTATCAAGACTATCTCAATTCGTCATACAATCTTACAAAATAAGCAAAAAATTCATAATAAATTGAAACAGTAGCATAAAGCCATTTTGAAAAAAAAAATCAACATTTATTGATCGAATTTTAACTCGATAAAAAATATCATGAACTTTTTGAAAAAATATATATATAAATTTGTGGGTCAATTTTTATATTTGAAAAATATAAAATTATGATGTGAAATTCTCAAATCAAGCTTTTCAGAAATTACAGATCCAAATAATAATTTTATCTCAAGATTTTAAATCTCAAGATGAAATTGCGTGCCAAAACCCCTATACAATTTATTTTTTTAAAGTAGATAATTATTTAATAATAATAATAATGATAATAATACACTCAATTTTTCAAAATTAAAACTAGAGGATATTTCTAATCCTAAATTCTTAGGGACACCCAAGAATGACCTCTAATTTCATGGATTACGTAAAAAATATATATATAATCAGGTCCAAATTCGAATAATGAAAATATAAAAATTAAAGGATGAAGAAAATAAGTTTTTTCCCCAAATTTCCATATTAAATCCTCAAACTTTATAAATTTTGAATTTCAAGATAGAACAACAATTTGGGTCGATATAATTATTTATTCACATAAAATAATTTTTTTAATATAAACATAGTATTCAAATCAAATAAATTAGATTCTGTTGTACTTATAAATAAATATAAATATAAATTATTATTGACTAGATTTTGTAAAAGTTAAAGCTCAAAGCTGACAAATATGAAAGCTGAAATCCAGAAAATATATTGGCATGCCACTAAAATACAGGGACTAAAAGATAAAATATTTCCACCTTGGTGAAAAATAGAAAGAATATTCTTACATCTTTTTTTTAATCTGTAAATTAATTAGTTTCTTTTTTTCATTCTTGAAATATATATTCCTTTTTTAATATAAAAAGCAAGGTGTCAATTCAAAATATGTTGAAAGTAGATTGTCCTTTTTTTTCCTTTCCCAAACATTCTCAAGCTTAGAAGATTTGAAAGAATAATGAAAAAAAGTCAAAATGTTTGAATTAATAGTGAATACTATTTATATGATAACATGTAAAGGGTAATCGAGTTGGTATGGTATAATATGTGATATCTCATATAAAAGTCAAATATTGATATTCTATATTAACGCTAATTTTTTGATTGAGTGTTTGACATCGAATTTGTCTAGTATAATTTATTTCCCTAGACAAATCAAGAAGATTTTATTTCCCTAATTTTTCAATAATTTATTGATAACAGAATGAAAATAAAATACTAATTTTTTGTGGTTGTTTTTTACCAAATTATAGAATATTCAAGACTAAAAAGTTATTTTTGCAGAAAAGAATCAAATCTCCCTATGAATACTTTCATCTAAGTGGAAATTTGAAAGAATTTTTACTATTTATTCCCTTCAAAAATTGAAATGGGAGTCTTGCAAGGACAAAATGACTACAAATTTGGAAATTTAATAATATTTCTTAGTAAAAAAGATTATCTTAATTGATTAAAATTATTGGGTTAGATGTTACTATTTCTTAAGTTTTTTTAATTTGCTAATGAGACTTACATGTGATATATTGATAAAAATAAACAATTCTAAAAATTTGCTATCTTAACGACTACAAATTATTTTTATCATATTTTGAATTTTAAATTTATGAATTTTTTACATTAATCTTTTTTCTTTTTTTTGCTTTTGCAATTTTGAATAATTTATTTTCACTTAATTTCTTAATAAAACTATAAATATGAGTCAAAAATGATAATTTGTGAAATGCCAATGTCACTCTTAATGAATTAATCATATGAAATTCTATAGAAATTAATAAAACAACTAGCCACACAATTATTTATAGAGATATAATAATACACCTATAGTCACAACTTGTTCATAATGGTAATTGAACTCCTTTATTGCACATATGTACAACACATTAGTAGCTAGAGTGATGCTTATGCTACTTTTTCTTTTATATTGATGTATCTACCACATCGGCTCGATTAATTGAGATTCACTGAATAGGAAAATTCTTTATATAATGAGTTTCTATGTTTCTAGATTTAGTAAAAATAATACTATTAAGTTCACAAGGTAGCAGTAAAATTGCATGCATATCGCATTTTTTCATACCTGTGAATTTATACAGGAGTATATTGTTGTTGCTGAATATAATTTTTTTATTTAAAGATAAAAGAATTTTATCCATTTCATTATGGACAACTTTTTGATTGTCTTTGAAAAATAGTCATTTCGTAGAGTTTTATATTACGTGTAAACGTTGAGGCCTTCATTATAATTTTCAATCACAAGGACTAATAATATGGTTATTTGTAATTTTTATCAATATTTACAATAAAAGTGCTCACTAGCTATTTTCTAGTTTTGTTTTTAAAATATAATCATTATCATTAAGTATTAAAAGTTATAAGTAAAAAATAGTGATAATTCTTGAAGTTTCACCAAAGAAATTTGAAACTTCAGAATAATAACTATTGTTCAATATCAGAGGCAGAGGCAGAGCCAGAATTAGGAGTTTGGAGATTCTAAAGAAGAGAAAAACATTGCGAAGTTTAATATAAATACAGAATCTACGAAAAAAACTATTGGATTCATTTGAATTCCCAAACTCCTATTTAGCTCAATTCAAAAGCTGATTTGTGAGTAATATTCAAATTTTCTTGTACCTTCTCTGCCAACTCAAATAATTGCTAATCATCATGTAATATGTATACTAACAAAGTTGTGAAAATGCAAGTATTGTAATCATATAGGCCTAGCTAAATTGGTACCAAATAAGTGATTTTGTGCAATTATATATGGTACATTTTAACTAGTTATGGTACACTGACAAAATTGTTTTGTACAAAGCTTTTTTGGTACACTAGATGTCAAATAGGCATAAAGGATCGTGTTATATTTTGGTTTGATTGTTTGATATTTGAAATTTACTGATTCAATTTATTCAGATTCGTATTAGTTCGAATTTTTAAAGGTGAAAAATACTTTAATTAAATGTTTTTTCAAAGAATTTGAATTCGAGATTTTTAATCAGAATATATTGTTTTCACCTCTTAATGGTGTAGAAATAGTGTCATTCTTTGCTTTAACCATTTGATTTTAGAAAGTCGCTGATTCAATTGATTAAGATTCACATCCTTTTCACTTGACCTATAAACAAAACTTCAAGTTTAGCAAATTTTGATTTTTGATTTTAAAAGTTATTGAACATCAGATTAAGGGTCAAAAGTTCAAGATCACTCCTTTTCAAATTAAGTAAATATAATTTCCAAAATCACACTTTTTTTTTTCAATATTCTATGAGTACCCCTATGTTTTATATGTAATTTCTTTCTTTTTTTCGTTTCAACAATTAATATAAAACTTTATTTGCACGTTCCACGAAGTATATATGAATCCAAATTGTAAACCTATAAGCAAATAGAACACCATGTCAATTGAGAGACCGGCACAAGTCCGGCGGACCAAAGAATTTGTAGGCTGGTCCATACGTGACATTTGTTTAATAAAAAGTTACTTATTTTTAGTATTTTAAAATTATAAAAATATACTAATAGTTGATAAATTAAATTGAGAATCGTGAGGTCTTAGATTTGATTTTCAATCGAGATAAAAAAAATTTATGTGAATTCTGTTCTTTTATCCAAATCTTGATCAATAAAGTATTCAATATTTCGTAAAATTTATTAAAGTACGCAGATACGAACTATAATAATAAAAGTCACAACAATATTTGTTGTTTATGAAAAAAAAATGTGTCAAACCTACGTGACAAAAAATTGGTCCACGAATGTCTCCACTGCTTTTCCTTTTGTCTTACGACCACCTTTTCATTTCTAATTATTTATCGTTCGAAATTTACTATTTTGATTAATTTACTTTTTTTCCGACTAAATTTATTTTATATGTTTTAATATATAATATTTAAAATTAATTGAGCGAATAAATTTATAATTTAAAATTTAGTAAATCAAAATATTTTCTAATAATAGTCACTTTACTTCTAAATTACTCCAAATTTTCGATTAAGAACGAAAAGACCATATCCACTACATTGAGTGAGATAAGATTTCATAATCAAAAAAGTTAACTTTCAACTAATCAAATTAAGACACTAGATTAAGAATTAAGATCGAAGGAATCCTAATTATTTCATGATAACTCCCTAAAATCTAATATTTGAAACTATATGAATTTAAAATTTTAAAATAACAACTTTAAAGACTAATAACTAAATTCGTTTACTTTTTTATGCTTATTAAATAAACAATTAACATAAAATATATAATTTGAATCAATATAATCATATCGAACTCGTAATCGAAAAAGGCTACCTACGCTCCTTTGTGGGGATAATGGATATAACTTTCACTTTTACCTTTTCCATTACTAACCACCCCAGCCTAAACAAATTACCAACTGTCTCACACTATCCCCCTCTCTACTCCACCTATAACACATATATATATATATATATATATTTTACGTGGTATTATTTTATATAATATATCTTAAAAAATGGTCTTATTCTAGTCAGAAATAATTAAATTTTAAATTCACTCTTTATCTATTGGATTATCTACGATCACATCAAGATCATAAGATTATTTCAAATCAAGGACGGAATCACCTTATATTCAGGGGGCTCATCAGAATTTCCTTCTACGAAAAATAATATCATAGTAGATATTGAACCACCTTCGATTAGTTTCTGAGTTTGTCTTTTCAAATTTTGAACCTATTTAATTGAAATCTTAGCTCTACCATTGTTTCAAATCACAAACTTTAAAAGTCTTATTTTATTAAATATCGTGTCAAATCAAATAATCATTCGTAAAATATGACGGAGGAAGTATATAACACAACAATTATGTATTTTAAGTTCTAGAGAGAGTCAAAGGAACACTCCCCCCCCCCCCAACAATCAATGACCCAACTAGAATTTTGATTAGAGGAGATTAAAAGGATATGACGATTATTTACACATAAAAAATATTTTAATCATATATAAATAATGTAATTTTCTACTGAAGAGAATTCAGATGAATTTCGTCGATTTTACCTAACCCCACCCATCTCATCAAAGAGATAAATAATATAATTTTCAGTAAAAAGAATTCAGATGAATCTCGTCTATCTTATTGACTTCGCTCATACCATCAATGACATAAATAATATAACTTTTTACTAAAAAGAATTCAGATGAATTTTATCGATCTTACCGGAATCTATCCATACCACCACCACCAACCACCAACAATTTGTTGTGGTAAAGGCAAGTGGCACTATCCTTATTGAGTTTAATTTTTTAGCCTCCTCTTGTTGATCAACAAAAATAAAATAAAATGATAAGAGACAAATTAAAAGGTTTTGCCTGGTGGTTGTGTTACACTTTTACTACAAACCCTACAATCCTACACATCTACTGTTTCCACCTCAGTTAACCATATGTCCATATTATATACATTTATTTTGTTTTGTTTTTTTGCAAATACCAAAACTTTTCATGTTTTTTTATGTGTAATTATTTAATATATTTTATCATCCACCATGCAGTTTGCCTCGATCTTGTAAACACTCCAGATTTGAATCAGGAAGTCTCCTCATTCTTTCCCCTACCCCCCACCCCCCCCCCCCCACCCCTCCTACATAGGACAAGTTTACGTAAATTTAATATCTTTGTCAAATTATTTCATGTGTTTTGATTTAACTGACGTTGTTCAACTTGACATGAAATTTGTGATTTGAAAATCATTTGCATAATTATAAGTTATTTTATTAATGATAAAAAAATAAAAAATTAGATTATTTTCAATTATGAAAATATGACGTTTTTAGAACAGTTTAAAAGAAAAATTATCACATAAATTGAGACATATGATAGGTTTAGAAAAATGTATATATATTACCCTATAAAAAAGAAGCAAGAAACTGACGAAGAACGGAAGGCACGAGCGAGCAGTTGAGGAGTATCTAGGTAAATCATTTTTTGTTTTTAGGGAAGACTTCTTGTCATATGCATAAATGGGAGCTTAGTAATATGTGTCATATATGCATATTAATTAATTATAGAATTGGATGGATTTGTGGGTCTGATTCAAATGCGTTCTTTGGTTGTGGAGATCTTGGGCACAAGAAGGTAGATTGTCCAAGAAATCATGGCAAAGTCAG
>JAPFFP010000113.1:3159850-3174215 GCA_026153255.1 Solanum medicagineum | reverse complement strand
TAGGAGGTTAGGTGTGAGTGTCACTCATGACTCATTTTGGGTCGTGACAATATATAAAGAGATATTTTATCATATTAATATAAAAAAAATTGCTACTTATAATAGTTCTTCTATATTTTTCAATATTTAAACTTTCAATTTTGATTATTGAATTTATTTAGTCCAATACAACCCCCAAAATAAATAAATTAATTAATTTTTTAAAAAAGCAAAACATGACAATCATTTTGAAATTAAACAAAAAGAAAATGTACCAAATATAGATAAATACTTTACAACATATCTAATTATTATGATATAATAGAATTAGTAATTTAACATCATCACTTAAATTCAAAATTAAAAATTTTGATTCCGTCACCATTAAAAACTTTATTTTTTTCCTTAGAGTCTTACTATATGTACACAACTTCCCCACTTCCACTTTCCAAAACCCAAACAATCCCTCCCACCATCTCCTCAACACCAAAATCTCTTTGGTTTAAAACTCTTCAAACAACAACAACTCGAAATTTCTGATTACGAATTTTCGTCTTAATCTCCCTCTCCATGGCACTGAAGCATTTACATGAACTTCTACAGGAAGATCAAGAACCATTTCATCTTAAAGAGTACATCGCGGATAGGCGGGGTCAGCTCAAAAGAATTCCTTCAAAGTATTCATTACAACCTGTGAGGAAACAGAAAATGATTTCTTCTCCGAGTAGCACATTGTTATGCAAGCATGCTTGTTTCTTCTCGTCTTCGATTCGGAAAAGATCAGACGGGGCGGAGAAGCTGTCACCTATCAATTTCCCAGTACCAAGTCCAGCTAGGAAAAAAGTGTTTCTTCACGTACCTGCTACAACTTCGTCATTGCTTCTCGAAGCAGCAATGAGGATACAACAGAAACAAAATCGACCCAAATTGAAGAAAACCCAGATGGGTTTTGGCTTATTTGGGTCGATTTTGAAGAAATTTATGAACAAAAAGCGCGAAATCAACCATGGAATTGGGATGAAGAGGGTTGAAATTGGAAGTGAAATCAATAATCGAACCTGTTCGTGTAACCATAGTAGACCCAGTAGCGACGGTTGGTCCGAAACCAACGAAGAAAAATCGATTGATTTCGAAACTTCCAGCAGCTGCAGATCGGAAAATGAGGACGTTAACAACATCGATTTTGGTATCTGTGACGGAAAATATTGTCTAAGTCCGATAAGTCCTTTTAGATTTTCTCTTCAGAAATGTCCGTCGTCGACCGGTTGCCGGACGCCGGATTTTTCGTCGCCGGCAGCATCTCCGGTTCGCCACAAGAAAGAGGTTTGTCGTTTTCTGTCTCCCTATTTTGTCAGTATGAAGAAAAATAAAATACATATTTCTATAAATCGACTTTGTTAAAAAATATTTTTTATGTTAACGTGAGAATTTTTACTCAATATAAATAACTAACACAAACCTTAAAAAACTAAAAAATGAGTTTTTTTTTTTACTATCATATTTTGTGTAATTATAGCTAACTTCGCCTATCATGACTTAGAAAAAATATAGCTCGATATACAAAATATTTTTTGTTAATAAAATTTGAAGAAAGCTACATATATTTTAAAGGGTGTGATGCAGATTGTCTATCTTGACTAGTAATTTGTTATAACATGGTAAATTGTAAATTAATTTTTTTAGGTGTAATTTTCTTCTAAATAAATTGTAATATTTTTACCATTTAATATTGTTTATTATTATTATTACTATTATTGTTTTTACTATATTTTTAATTTTTTTATTATTATTATAATTTTTTTTGTCTAAAATGAGTCAACTCAAGTTTGACCTGGTTTTTACCTGTCGGCAAAAGGATCTCGTGTGTCTGATTAGGTTGCCGGAATGTTGATGTTAAATGACAAAAATGTCCATAGAAATTTTGTCGTTCTAATAATCAAACAAATTTATTAGGGGATATATTTGTCATTTTGTTATATGGCTAGAAATTTCTTATTTATTTTTGATAATTGGACCTTCTTGATCACGCTTCTGCCACCAAAATCTTTATTTAATTGGACCTTTGTCTAAGAAATATTCATTAAAAAGAAAAAAAAAGACAAATTTTCATAAAAGGACAAAATTAAAATTTTTGTTTTTGTCATTTGGACCTAATTGATAATATACTATTCTCAAATATCACTCTTTCCCATATTCCTTCCATACCAATTTATACACGATGTTTTGACTGAATATACAAAATTTAAAAATTATATTTGAAAATAAATTTTAAATATTTATGTAGTTAGGAGTTTTACTTCACGACAACTTAAGTCTGATTAGATGACTATAACAACATACTCAGTGAAATTCTACAAGTGAGGTTTGAGAAGGGTAAAATGTACGTAGACCTTATCACTACCTTATCACTACCTCACAGAAATAGAGACATTATGTTTGGAAGACCCTCGTCTCAAAATTTAAGTTTGACTAGACATCTTCTAAAATGTGCATTTTTATAAATTGTTCTTCTGTTAAATTGTATCTAACAAAAATTATATTCGTTTTGTAACAGATTAAAAAGGAAATAATGATATATAAATTTTGGAGTGAAGGAGTATTATTGTGTTGACAAATTCTAGAGTGTGTATATAATAAATTTAGTAGTCAACTACATATAATTCATGTCCTAATAATTAAACATTCCATCAAATAATTAAAAAACTATACATTTTCTTGAAATTATGTAGTTTATTATATATTTTTGTACTTAATAATTGGATTCTTGTTTTGTGCTTAGGACAAAGAAAACTATGAAGTTTTGGCAAATATTGAACAAGAAGAAGATGAGAAAGAACAATGCAGCCCGGTTTCCGTCTTGGATCCCCCGTTTGATGATGATGGACATGAATGTGAATACGAGTACGAGGATGAGGATGAGGATGAGGAAGACGATTATGCACTTGTACAAAGTACGTAAATCACTTCCTCGAACTAGTTTGAATACTAATGTGTGATATATATGATTAATGTGGTCAGTGATGATTCATATATAGTCTATGCATATTTGTTCAGACTGAGACGTAGTTATTATGATAAATGAGTAAATATTATACATTAAGTAGTATAAGTACATGCCATAGAGATTCCAATAATAGATAGTTCCTATTATGTGCACTAATAATAATTTAAGTAGTTTGTAATATACCATTTGTTGTGAAGTCATTTTCAATAGTTATGGAAATGTTGATTTCTCTAAGGACATGTTTGGTTGGATATAATACTATATATAATTGTAAGGTCATAACCTACTTGATAATGATGATTTTGAATCATTTTGATGTGGGTTCCATTAAAAGTTTCAATATTTGATAAAAGAATTTGTATGTATATGTGTGTGTTGTACGTTAACATGACATATTAATTTGGTTTTGGTGGCAAGTCTTGTACGTCATTGGTGTAAAAAATATTTATACAATTAGATCGTTATAAGTATATTTCTATGAAAAAGGATAGCTCGGTGAAGAGCCAAATCATAAGTGTATATTATACCAGTTAAAGCAAGGCTCTCCTAGACTAACATATGTAGTGCGATTCTTTTTCTTTTTACAGTGTCAGTGTATATAACTTAAATCATTTATTAATTGCATTATGACCCTCCATTTAGTGCATGTGGGGTTTTTTCACTTTACTTTATAGAACTTTGAGAAGAAATTAATAGCAAAGTTCTTGAATTTCAAATATATTTTCTAATTTTGGGGTCTGTTTTATTCAGTGTTTTTTTTTCAGACTGTTATGATTCAGAGGAACTGATTAAATGAGTGATAAGGGTACATTTAGTAGGGTCATTTATGTTGTTTTCTAGCATTCCCTCTTTACCATTTGTTCATACTTGAAAATCACATTAATAGTTGTATAATATAAGATCCTTTTCTCTGATATTTTTCGGACAGTAACAATAAATACAAAGTCAAAAGGGACAGATATGTCTAAAAAAATCACATAGTAATAGTTGTTACTTTCATTTGTACCTATGTTGTTCGATTTTTCAAAACTGTTATCGCACTCAGGTTCAATTTTGAAAAATGAACTAGTTTCATAGGATCTGATACACAGATTGACATTTTTTAAAAGAGTTAAGAGTAACATCACAAAGGGGTAAAAATAGTTACTTTCATTTGTACCTATGTAGATTTGACTTTTTGAAAATGTTCTTACACGTGTCGGATCCTCTAGAAATGTACTAGTTCTAAAAGATTTGAAGAGTTCGAGCAACACAGATTATTATTATGTTTGGTTAATAAAGGAAGCAAACTAGTTTTTGTTTATAGTTGCAATTGGATTTTCTCTTGAAAATAAATGAAACTTATGTTGATTTGTGTTTGCATTGCTAACAGGAGCACAACAACAACTTCTACACAAGCTTCGTAGGTTCGAGAAACTAGCAGAGTTGGATCCTATTGAACTCGAGAAACTGATGCTCGAAGAAGAAGAAGGAGGCAGTGATGATCTGAAAGATGATAATGATTCGATATCATCATACAGAGACCGTGATTTTGAGACGTTTGCAAGTGAAGTGACAATTCCTTTCGACATGAAAAGGCTAGTCTCAGACTTAATATCCGAGGAGAAAACGGAGACTAACAGCCCAAACAATAGTGAACAGGAAGTAGTCTTTGGAAGAGTATGCAAGAGGTTAGATTCATGGCAACATGTTAGATCAGACACCATCGACATGATGGTCGAATCGGACTTGAAAATCGAGCTTGATGACTGGAAAAAATTTCAAGAACAAAAGAAAGAAACTGCATTGGAAGTTGAAGTTTCAATCTTTAGGTTGTTAGTTGAAGAATTAGCAGAGGAGATAGTCCATTTTGCTGGACATCATGGAAATTTCAATAAAGTTTTGGCTTAAGCGTTTCATCGCGAATCCAGATTAGTCAGGCACCAATCACGATCTCAGTCACCATAAAAGTTTGTAGTCTAACTTCTTGTACTATGACTTAGGCTATAGTTTGTAGTGCAAGCCAAAGAGCTTTTTGGGGGTGTTAGACAACAGTATTAGTAGTAAAAATTACTTATGATGTACATGTGAGGGGGGAGGTAAATTCTATCTTACTTCATGAGACTTAAAAGTATAGCCCTCAATTTTCTTACAAGAGGAAATAATCTTTTGTATCAAGACTTTGCTTTTTTACATGAGATCTAAAGACATTTGTCCTAAGTTTCGATGAATAGAGTTATGTAAAATTTATACTAGCGAGAGAAACCAAGTAAAAATTGGAATAGTAGGGGTATAACTAAGTTATGTTAAACTTATACTAGGGAGAGGTAGCAAGTGACGGAGAAAATAGTTGAAGTGCACCTTAGCCATCCAAGTAATCGATGGAATAATTGAGATGCACGCGAAATATTCGAGAAAGTAATTGATGGAATAGTTAAGGCGCATGGATTGAGGTGCAAACAAGTTACTAAAAAAGTAATCAATGAAATAGTTAAGATGCAAATAAATTATTCAGCATATAATCAATAAAATAATCGAGATTCACACAAGCTGATTTAGATACTATTGTTATCGCAAAGAAAAGAAAAGTTGAAATCATTTAACTTAATTAATTAGTCTTTGAGGAGGAAATCATGTCATTTTCACATGACACCAAATATTTGATCTTTATGAACTTTCCCTATAATGAGTGTTGGCAAATGTCAAATTGATTGCCTAAACTTGGAACTAAAAAGAAAATTCCTCCACAGTAGAATTCTTTGATAAGATTTTAAGTAAAGAATGAGATTCTACTACTATTGCACAATACAATATCAAGTAAAGTAATTTTTTTTCGTTTGATGTTCAGTATTTGTACTATAGTTTGATTTATTCTAATTCGTGCATTGTAAAACATATATTTGGGAGGCAACATTTCTTTAAAAAAAAAAATTATACTCATAACTTGCATCCAAAATTCAGATCAAAATTAAATTTTTTTTAACCATCTTACCCTAATCGAAATCCTTAATAATAACTAAAGGAAAAAAATACCAGTAAGGAATATTTTTTTCCAAACTTTTTAACCTTATCCACTCTGAATGCTTTCTAGCTACCACTAAAGCAAAAAAACAAAACCAACCAAAAATATTCTCACAATTATGAGTTAGCTTACTTTACATAATTAAATTTGTTAAAATATTTCATAGTGAATACTATAGTATATAGTTATGCATTTCATAATGGGACCTAATGCAACTAATGACTCATAATTGTTATAGCAAAAGTTGGAGAATAATATTTACATCATTTATTTTTGGGATTAGGTGTCACTTTTTAAAAAGAGATGCATGGTTGTATAATTACCCTATGGAATTAAAGAATATTAAAAGGTATGTACATCAAAAACATATGATATAAGAATAGATGCTTCTTGTTGTTTGCACTATTTAAATTTTGTTACCTACTTTTGTTATTTTATTTAACTTTTTTGCTCAAAAGAGAATACTATATACTATATAAAGCAAAGAGGAGTGCACAAGTTTAGAATAAAATATCATTGGAGCTTTATAATATGGATAATGATAAGTTTTTGTACTAAATTACCCAATAAAATATTTTTTCAAAAAATATTTTTCTAAAAAAATAATTTAAAAAACAATTAAAAGAATAGCTTTTCTAATAAAAATAGGAAAAATAATTATCACAACAGATATTTCACACTTATTATCTTTTTTTCAATGTCCACCACCCACTCCGCCACTCTTTTCACCTCTCTCTAAGCTCCTGCAGTATTTATCTAGAATATCTTAGAAAAAATAAGATTTAAATATTTTTCTTCATTCAAACACATCTTAAATTTTCATTATTTCAAGTATATTTAAGGTATATATTTATACGTAAGATATATTGATTGACATATATACATTATTTACATTGATAAAATAATCCGATATCTATATTGATAAAATAGTAAACATCTAAAAATAATTTAATGTGCAGTCAAACTGATACAAACATCAGAAATATCAAAAAAAAAAAAAGTCTCAAATTAAACAAAAAGCATATCTTGGATAGCGATAAGGTCTGCGTACAATTTACCCTTCCCAGACCTCTACTTGTGGGATTTCACTGGGTATGTTGTTGTTGTTGCATATCTAGGATAGATCTCTACATATGCATTTAAACAATCAAGATTGTTAAATAATACACATATAATAATTATTAGGAAATTCTCTTGCATGCTTAACTTTGAAACCATAATGTAGGCAAATAAGTTTTGACAATTAATAGTGACTAACATGCTTCAACAACCAGCAGATTAGAAAGTTCAACTAATTCTCTTCTATAATTAATTACACCCTCTGTTTTAAGTTATGTGATGATATTTAATTTAATATAATTTTTTAAAAAAATAATAATTTAAAATAAATTTGCATAACTGTAAAATAATTTATAATAACTATTTAAAATTAAAATGTAAAAATAAAATTGATTAAAAAAGAAGTATGTCTCAGAAATTTAAACAAAGAAAATAAAACATTCTAAACATATATTATAAGCTAGAATAAATAATTAGGCCTTTGATTAATTAGTAGATATCTCACTCTTATCATCATTGAACTATTATTTTTTATTTATTTATTATTTAGCTTTTGCTGTTATTAGAAATGGAGAATAACACAGATGGTGGCATATGATTAGCTCTTGTTATTATTTTTATAAATATTTTATTTGCACAACCAATATTTTGCATTTCACAATCTTGGTATTATTTTTTCAACAAATATTTTAAAAATTAAATAAAAATTAGTAAGTTGTGTCACATAATATCTACCACTAAATCTTTGATTATTATTTGACGAAAAAGGAAGATATATCATGACAAAAATTGTCCATAATTAAGATAAGTCTATATACTTCATGATGAACTCTTGGAAGGGAGGATAAGAGTTAATTTACATGTGTTTGGTTAAGAAGAAATATTCTAGCAAACTTTGGCACGATACTATAATAATTCCAACTTATAATTAATTTTGCAAAAAAAAAAAATGGATTTAGAATTTTTAAGTTTATACATATTATAGCGAATATATATAAAATGAATTGATTAGACAGGATATGCCGCAATTTCATATCATCAAAGACGTGATCTTAGATAAAAAGGAGAGAAGGTCGCGCATTAGGGCGAAGACTAATAAGGCTGGTAGGACGATATCTATCCTTGTAGTATAGCAGGAGTAGTCATGTGCTCGTATCTTTATACCTTATGTTAATTATGGTATACATAATAATTTTATATATTATCACTTGTTTTCCCTTTTAGCCATTTCTCTTGCATATCTAGTATCTTTTAATCTTAGAGCCTGATATTTTTGAGCTGAGAATCTTCTGATAACAGTCTTTCTATCTCTATGAGGGTAGTGATAAAATCTTTGTGAAATTTTGTTAGATATGTTATTGTTGTTATTATTTTAAAAACGAAGATGCATTTATGTAGTGGCAGTAGGTATGATGTCATATCTATCTGGTTGCAGAAATATAAAGTACAGCAGTGCATGCTTGCAATTAATTAATGTTTTATTTTTACTTTTTTTTGGTCAAATTAACTAATGTGATAGATAGTTCACAGAAGCATAATTGTCTCAAAAAAACTGTTAGAAGAAATTTATTGCCTTTGGCCATGAAATTTTTAATTTTTTTTTTTGGAAATTAAAGTTTTAAAAATATATTTAGTCATATATTATTTAAAAACGAGGATTTTTCAAAAGGAGTAAATACTTAGAACATAATAAAGCAAAAATAGTTATAGTATACTAAATTTACGATTTGTAGCTACAGAGAAGCAAGCGAGATCGAGAGAGGAAGGAGAGAGGCGAGTGAGAGACAACAGAAGTGGAGAGACGTGAATTATATATATATATATATATTTGTCAAATTGTATGTGTATATCTACCAAATAATTGTATATTTGTAACGAATATACATATATATATTTTATATCTGGCAAATGAGATTGGGAGAGGAAGGAGAGATGCATAGCGAGATCTCGAGAGAGATGCGAGCGAGATCTCAAAAGAGAGAGGAGAGAGGCAAGCGAGAGAGGCACAGAGTGGAGAGAGGTGAATTGTATATGTATATCTATCTAATTGAATATGTTTATTTGTCAAATAATTATATACTTACAGATCTACATATGTATTGCAAAGGGAGAAAGGAGAGAAACGAGAGAGAAAATAGCAACAAAACTCTATTTACAAATATAAATTGTAAAATTTTTCAAACTATAGTAGTATAATGTAAATACATACTATATGTTTGCTTAGTTACATAATTTATCCGGTAAAAGAAAAAATGAGAAATAAGAAATGGATAAAATGTTATATTTAATTTAAAACACAAATTTTATGCTAATTACATAGAGTTATAAATTAACGACAGATTATAAGAAAATTCAACCAATTAAGAGTATAGTAACAATGAATTAGCTAGGAATTGTCGAAAAATTTCACAATTAATTCTATGGTTTGTTGTAGTGATAATATGAGTATTTGACGAATATCAATTGAAGTTATTTATTAAATATTTCAAAATTTATTTAAATATCACTTTTTGCTACAAAAATAAATGCTACTTACTTTTTCAAAAAAATACTCATAATTTATGGCCTGTAATTAGACATTTTCTTACATTTGAGAAAGTAACTTCCAATTGGTCAGTATAAGTCGATTTTAAATATCAAATAATTTTAATTTTTTTTTGAAAAAAAACATATTTATTTTACATCTACACACACAATAAATATATGTCAGTGAAAAATAAATATGTAATTGGTTCATTTTATTTCATTCAAGGAAAAAAGCTGACATTGTCGACAAGATCATAATTAAAAATATTGTACGCACGTACGTTATATAGACATCCGTAAATAAATTGAATTTTCTTGTAATTTGTTGTTAATTCATAACTAAAAAAATGACTATGAAATTTAATTATTTAATTATAATTTTTTATTCATCACTAATTTTTTTAGATGTCTCAAAGAGCATGCAAAACGGAGAGAGTAGATTATACTAAAGTCTAATTCAAAGGTAGATCTATATAAAATAGAGGGGGTCACAATATTTGATAGTCTTGATTGAAATTATATATATATCTATATCTATATCTATATCTGTGTGTATTTGTTTATATAATATGTTTAAGAAAACATATTAATACTTACTAGGCGCCCGATAAACCAAGTTTATATTTTACATAAAAATCACTATATATATTACTATTTAAAATAACATAACATGTAAAATTTTAAAATCTGAATTCACCTCTAATTTAGGTATATTTTGATGTCTATATTGACAAAAAGTTGGATGTTTTCCTAGGTTGACAACCTCAATTATTATCCACTCATGATTGATGAATTTTGTCTCCTTTTATTTATTTTATTTTTGTAACTTCTAGATTTATAATATTTAGTATAAGAGCTCAGAATGGGTGGCCAATTGGCCATACTACTTTATATTTTTAAAAATATTGGTAGATTCAATGTATTGTAATTTGGTAGTAAAAAAATTTATTGATAATGTAATTTTTTAAGTCATCTAATTAATATCACTAGGTTATCTATAATGGCCTAACGAAATTGTAATTATAAAAGTGTTATGTACTTTACCCCGGTCACTAGCTCTATTCTTGGCATCCTCTTCTTTGTGATTAAGGTAATGACTTGGGATATGGTCAATTTTTATAGTGTGACGGACAGTGTGTACAAGGTTCGGAAATGAATTTATCATCGCACGGCTGATCGACGATTACTAGCAATTGATTTCGTGCAGACGAGTTGCAGCCTGCAATCTGAATTGAGGACAGGTTTTTTGGGTTAGCAATGAAGAAATTCTTATATATAAATGATTTAATACACTAGATATGTTTATGTATATTCAAATAATATTACATTACATTCTTATTTAGATGTATCATTTACTTGGTATTCAGAATTCATATCAAAATTCGATTCAACTTTGATTCACGCATTATTGTATTTAGTTTTGAACGAAGAAGCACTTACAATAAAGATTTTTCTCATTTTCGAGGACTTAAAAATCAAATTCGAAACTTCTAATTAAAAATAGATAAAATCGAACCATCTTACTGTAATTCATGTTCGTATGTAGATTATAAACTATACTATTATCAAATTTAATATTTATGAAACATAAGAACGGGTACGCCACTCCGTTCATGCACAGTGTAACGGCAAAATTTGTCCTTGTTAATTCAACAATTAAATAATATTATGAAATTTAATATTATCTGGGGCCAATTAAACTATATATGTTTGGTTTACATTAATTATCCAACGTTATATTTTTTATTTAAAATGATTGATAAATCTGTACTTTTTCAAAAATTAATTTATTGACATGTTATTGGTGGAGGATACATGACTCAAAGAGCTCCTATTTATGGCCACAATTGTATATGGAACGGAGCGTTTTATGTGTTAATAACCTATTTGTTCATGAAAACATATTCAAGGAATGCTTTTTATGTGTTAATAATCTATTTCTTCATAAAACGCACTCAAAGAATGCTTTTCATGTGTTAAAAATCTATTTCTTCATAAAACACGCTCAAAGAATACTTTTTATGTCTTAAAAATCTATTTCTTCATAAAACATCCTCAAAAAATGTTTTTTATGTGTTATAAACTTATTTCTTCATAAAAATGTATTTTCTGTTCGGCTCACTAAAATTATCCAACAATATAATTTTTATTTAAAATGATTGATAAATTTTTACTTCGTAAAAATTAATTTATTGACATGTTATTGTTGGAGGAAACATAACTTAAAAGAGGTCCCATATACGGCCATAATTGCAATTTTCAATAGATTTCTGATACCATTTATTTGTTTGTTTTTCGTTTCAAAATAAATGATATTTTGATTTTTTAATTTTAAAATAAATAAATTTGAGAATTTTAAGAAGGAACTGATCTTATTTTTGTAGGATAGTTTCTTATGGATGAAATGATTTTCTTTTTCAATATATTTTTTTGTTTTCCTAATTATGGACTATGGTCTTTGGATTGCACAAAATAAATAGGTAAGGGCAAATATTCTGTCAAATATGTTGTTTTTTTAAAAAAATTACATGATTTTGGTTGTCTGCTTTAATTTGGAAAAAATCCAAAATTCATAAACAATCTACCCACCTCAAGACTACATGAAATGAACCTTGATATAACAATTATTTGATTAACTTATCAATATAAAAATAAAGATAATTGGGATATGCTTAGTTGAACGACGATTGAGTTTTTCAACAGTGATAGTTATACTAATCAAATGAGCCATCTGTTTAAATCTTGAATCTGCATATGTTTGTAATAGTAGTTTGGACGATTGAAAGCTCAGTTAGTAATTGATTGATAGGAGTCCTTTGTTGTTGTAGTTATTCACATCTTCGAGAAAAAACTGAAAAGAAAATATTACATGACATGATAAATATTTAAAATTATAGTTGTGATACATAGTTATAGTTTTAGAAAATTATGAATCGTAATCACAATTTGGGTCTATAGCCAATATTAACATACACATGCATTGATATAGCTCTTTCCTGCGATTTAGCTGATAAAATATATGTTGATGATATAATTGATACTTGATTGATACCACCTGATACAACTAGTATTTGATGTTCGAATACAACTCTTTAGTTGATACAACTGATTAAGATTGTTGGAGAGAAGGCACCAATCAGACCTGCAAGGTAGTATGCAGCGGCAGTTTTCAATCATACAGTGTGTACTCTTAGTCTGACTTTTAGCGGTAGTTAGCTGTACTTGTAGAATCACTGATCTAAAGTAAAAAATGGTTAAATTTGATATTCCGAACTCATTGAGGAAGTATCTCACAATATTACAAAGAAGACTAAGTGAATGGGCCCAAATAGAAACAGGCCCAATATTAAACAGATTTATAACTTATCAACAATATTACAAAAAGAATCCACTAGAAATTACACTTGGTAGCCATTCTCATCCACTACTAAAAGTCACTATTTTTCCATTGAAACTTTCAATTAAAAAAAATTCAACAGTTGTTCCTAATCAATAATGAAAAAAAATTGAGAAAAATAGTAGTGTGCACACGAAAAAATTAGGAAGCTTTTCCGACATTTAGTGAGATTCTGTGTTTCATCGTATGTTTTTTCAATAAGCTAGTTTGGTGAGAAATGGGTGACAAAATCATATTATGTAACATACATTTCGAGTGATTCCAATATTATGTGATTATTATTTTTCTCCCCAAATTATTTAACTTAAAGATGGACTAGAAAAAAAAATGTAAAATGGGCTCAAGAGATTATCCGTAAACCCAACTTTGGTTTTACATTGAATGACCCTTTTGGAGTGATGGAATAATAAAAGGTTTTTTTTTTCTTTAATTAGATATCTCGTATTTGAGTTTTATATATTAAAGTTTTTTTTTCATTGGAGTATTAAAATCAAATCTTTGATAGTGGACTCTTTATAGAGCGAGTTTGTGGTACTTTAGCTTAAGATATGCTGGATATGTAAGTAAGTAAATTTTACTTATTAGTGACACGTTCAAAGCAGATGATATCATTAGCGAGCTGAACCATTACAGAGTTCATATTAATCGGAGGATAAATTTCAAACACCTAATATTAAAGGCTAAAGAAAAAAAAATATTAAATGGTTTTAATTTCTTATCAGCAGTCAAAGTAAGGGGACCTTACAAAATGAGGCCACCTTACAAAATTATTTAGAATAGTGATCTAAAAAATTTATAAGTTTAAATTTTAGCAGAAACTAAAATTACTAAAAATAATTTTTTTTATTTATTTAAGTTATAATAAATAATATAAATTGATACTTATATGAATAAATATTTTCTAAAACTAACTAAAAATACACATAAGCTGATTTGAACACGACATGAGAGCTATGTTTGGAAGTCATGTTTTTGTTTACTTTGAAGTTATTATAGTACCGTTGAAGTATAGGAAAAAACAAATATTTTTGTTTTATTCTATTCAAATCACCAAACGACAAATTAATTAGCAACAAGTTATAGTTTGTACAAGTTTTGTCTACTCCAACGGTTATGTTCCCTCCCTATTTTATAAAAAATAAAATGATACTCTTTTTTTTCTTCTTTTTATTCCGATAACAATGCATCAATGCATTCTACAAATAAAGTTTGAGAAAAATAATATTTATGATCAGATGCTAGTTCCTTTATGTGAAGCAGGGATTCTTTTAGATAGAAGATTATATTATTTATATATGATGAAAATAATTTTTTATTATTTTCATCAATCTTGGATGGAGCCAAAGATTCACTATTTTTTTGCTTTGGGGTATGATGGAATAAAGCAAAATGGCTCTTT
>JAPFFP010000113.1:3142259-3158724 GCA_026153255.1 Solanum medicagineum | reverse complement strand
CTGCGTACATCCGACCCCCCCTTACCCCGCAATGGGCGGGAGCCTTTGAGGCATTGGGGTAATGTTGTTGTTGTTTGTTTTGAAAATAATTTTTTATATTTTTATATATTATATGTCGAACCATCTTTGATTATTTCGTATGTTTATTTCTTTAGATTTTGAGCTCTTTTAGTAAAAATTTTGACTTCTCTATTGTTTATAAGATAGATCAGAAATAAAATTCACATACACATTATATATCATCTACCCTCTAGATTTAACTGGTGAGATTTCATTAATTTGAACCCTTCGAGGTGGTCCAATGGTTTGGGCTTAGGACTTCCACGTTGTAGGTTTCAAGTTCAAAATTTCTTCCCACGAAAGCAAAGGGATTCGCCTTTTAGGTATAGCTCGTCACACCGAATTTGTCTAGTACAGGCTACTTCTCTTGTTTGATTTGCGGGCTATTACATAGAAGCAAGAGTTTTACCATGTGCGCATTCAAAGGGTGCTGAGAAATCCACCAATCCACATGTAATGTGTGAATAATGACAGTTGTGTACCATAGTCAGTAGCTAGATACAGATAAGGGGGCATGGAATACATATGATGAGCTACAATAATGGTTAAAGAGCCTAACATAGCTAAGTTAAGAGATAATTAAGCATGTCATGACGTTGTTAGGATCTCATATAGACCTTTGTGGCCCTGACCTGTAAATGGACCTTTATAGGCTTCTAAAATATCTTTTAGTCCATGACCAATACTCCAGTTGGTCTTATACATGTGACTCGCTATCAGGAAAAGAATTGCAATAACTAAATGATGATGAGCAATATCAGTCAGCCATAGACCCCCAGTTACTGAATCTAATCCTCCACGAAAAGTAAGAAAGTCCGCATATTTTGACCAATTCAAGGTGAAAATCGGGGTTGTTCCCTCGGCAAAACTGGGATAAAGTTGAGCCAAAAGATCTCGATTCAAGATAAATTCATGAGGAAGTGATATCTCTTTAGGATCTACTCCAGTATTTAGAAATTGATTAATCGGTAAAGAGACATGTACGTATCTCCCGCCCAAGAGACAATTTTTCTTCATGTTATAATTAAGTCATGAATGCTATGTCTTTTTCTTGATATAAACAAAACTCCTCAAATGTCAACATTGTAAAGCTCTAGGTTTCACCTTCCAACTATTAAATCAAAATAGTAACCCATAACATTATTTATTTGCCATATAGTATTTTCTAAGTTTATTCAAACACGTCACATGAAATAAAGTTAGTCAATTTTTTTTATAATATATGGTTAAAATCCCTATTGAAGATATATAGTATATTGCAAGTAATCATTTTAGCTTTTACTTTTCTGTTGGTAAAGTTGTTAGCTTTTGTAAATAAAGTTAGGCTTCTTTATTTTTTTTTTGTCATAGCTTTAATTCCCAATGGAATCTAATAAGCTTTGCTCTTTCCTATACTACTAACTTTAATGCATTTGATAATTTTGATATCGGTTTCAAGTTCTGAAAATAAAATTACTTTTAATAAAAAAGTATTCTATTTCTTATAGTAAAAATTTTTAGCACGAATTCAGATTAGTCATGAAGAAAAAAATATTCTTAGTACATGTGGATATTAGCAAAAGACGACAATCGTATATTTATATGATAGTCTTTGAGAACGTGCGATAATATTGAAACGTCACAGAAAAGATATGCGGATTACAACTTCTTGCTATTGCTCAACATTATAAGTGTTTGATATGTACTCTTTTTTTTTTTTTGCATGATTCATAAGGTGTACCTTTTTATATGTTAAGGAAACATATTAACTTAGAAATTTCTACCATCAAAGAACGTGATCCCCTCTTAACTAAAAGTCTCGAATTCAATTTCAAAATATAGTCAAGCTCTTAAAAAAAAAAAAACTAGAAATTTCTGATTTTATTTATATTAACATGCTTTGTAGGATATAATTTGCGTTTCAAATCACAAGTTCAAAAAATCTTCTTTTGTTTAAACAAAAGTAAAGTAAATATATTTTGCTTCATTTCCACAAATACAAAAATAAGATTGGTCAACAACACACATGAAAGTAAGACAAGGAAGACTCACAACTTCCTTTCATTTTTAAACTCTTTATCGAATCAAACAAAATCACATAAATGCAAGCCAATTCGACCATTACAATCGAACCAAACACGATACATCGAAAATATACAGAGATATAGAAGAAGAGAATAACAGACAAAAGAATACACAGCTTGAGAGAAACCTGTTTTAGTTACAAACATGTTTACAAGATTTGACACCTACAATTAGATCATCATCCTCCTTCAAAAGGCTAAAAATGAAGAAATAACAACAAAAAGCGCGGAAAAAAGAAGAAAGAATACACCCATGAAACGCGATAACAACGATATATATAAATAGAAATTTCGATTATCATCTTAAATATATCACACAAACCTAATGAATCGTCTCTACACTCTTGCTCAGCTCCTCCAACTTCTTCATCCTCAATTTCTCACTTTCACCAACCAGCTAATACATACGATGGAATTATAAAGTTCAGACACAGAAAAACGTTCTAAAATGACATCATTTGAAAACGAGAACATGAATAAGTTCGTACTCACCTCCATTAATCTTGATATAAGTTGTACTTTTTCCTTGTGTTTTTCGTTGAAGGCCTCGAGAGCTTCTTTGTATTCTCTCTCCTGTAGTTGCAGATCAAGAATCATGTATATCAGTAAGTAGTAAATCCTATCTCCGGGGTTAAGTAAATTCAGATGAAAGATTCATTACATTGATATCTATGTTGTTCGACTTCAAAAATATCATCAAGTGTGTGTCGGAGACCAAAATGTTATGTACTTTTTTAGCATGCGACATGGGTAATGGAGGGTTCGAACAACATAGATTGATAGATACTCAATGCCTAAGAAAGGAATAAATAGAGAGTTTAAAACACGACAAAAGGACCAAACTACACTGCATTGGCTATGTAGATGAAAAACGTTAATTGAATTAACGCCATCTGCCTAATACTGAGTTGGCAAGTCACCCAATAACTAAGCTAGCTGGATGTAGCAAAGTACAAGTCAAGGTTAGTACTAACACAGCAAGAGGATGTAGCAAATACTAGTATAGTAGTCGTCAAGACGTACGAATTGACATGGATTGATCCATTATATGGAAAAGACAATGTACAGGCTTATATTGCACATATACATGGGAAGGGTAAATTCAACAATGTAGTGGCAAATACATAATACGGGCTATGTAGACTAAAAGCGTCAAGTAAATTAACGCCATCTACCTAACCCTTAGTTGACGAACGCACCCAATACCTAACCTAGTAGGATGTTGGAAGTACTAGTCAAGATGAGCACAAACTGGCATGGATTGGTCCACTACAGGAAAAAAAACACAACGTATAGGCTATTGGACATACAAATATGGTGAGCGTAAATGCAAGAATGTAGTGGCAAATTATATGTTTTATACCTTCTTCTGGCAAGTCTGTCCTAGAGGTTTTAACTCCTTGTTGACAATATCAATCCTCTTTCGCACCGTTGAAACTTCTTTCTTCATTGGATCTGCTAATGCTTCTAGTTCCTGATAAAATTTCGCGGAACATCATGACATATATATACACACTTGCATCGCAGAAATTCATCTGAAATTGATTATACTTCACAACAGTTCATATTTCCCAAATTTATAACATTTTTTGTACCAATATTCCGGAAATGGACCACCACCAAACCCCATTAGTTGGACTACACCGGGTATGTTGTTGTATAAAAATCGGCAAAACTTGATCTTTCCACAATTTAAACCCCCCCCCCCCCCCAAAAAAAAACCCAAACCAAAATCCAAATTTCCAGCTCAAAATCCAAGAAAATCAAACCCCATACTTGCAAAAAAAGAACACTCCAATCTTTAATCTTCAAATATACAGAAACCCCACAAAATATTTTCCAATTTTAAGGCTAAATTTTCAGCTCAAAATTCAACAATGAAGAGGAAATCAAATCCCATACTTCAAAAAAGAACAGTGCCAAACTTTAATCTTCCAGTATAAACAAAACCCCTCACAATTTCCAGCTCAAAATTCAAGAATGAAGAGAAAGTTGTAACCTTTATATGTCAAAAACAGTAAAACAAAAAACCTCATACCAACTCTAAAAGCTATTTCAAGTTGTTGAGCTAAAGAAAATCAAACCCCATACTTCAAAACACACACCCCATTCCATAATTTCCAAATATGCAGAAACCCCACAAATATTTTCCAACTTTTGAGGACAAATTCCCAGCTCAAATTTCAAGTATGAAGCAAAAATCAAAACCCCATACCTAAAAAAAGAACAAACCAATATTTAATCTACACATATGCAGAAAATCCCACCAAAAATCTCAACTTTTAACACTAAATTTCAAGAATGAAGAGAAAATCAAAACCCCATACCTAAAAAAAGACCAAACCAATCTTTAATCTACACATATGCAGAAAATCCCACCAAAAATCTCAACTTTTAACACTAAATTTCAAGAAACTTAAATGCTCTTTTTTTGGGGTCAAAAACAGTGCACAAACCTCATAATACAAACAAGTCTAAAGCTAATTACAGTATTTAGGCTAAAAAATCAAAACCCCATGCTCAAAAACAATCTCTACTCAACAAATATGCAGAAAACCCCACCAAAAATCCAAACTTTAACACTAAATTTCAAGAAAATAAATACTTTTTATTCAAAAAATGTTAACAAACCTCACGGATAATAGCCAAACGCCTTGTTTCTTCTTCAATACGACCCAACTGAGCTTGAACTTTTTCCTTAACTTCAAGTTTCTTCTTTTCAATCTCTTCTTCTTTAGCTTTAAAAGTTGAAAGTGCAGATTTTGACATTTCTTCATCTTCTTTACTTAAATTTCCATTAAAACTCAAACTCCCTGAAATCTGACCAGCTTGCATCAGTGTCTGTAGCTGCTGCTGTTGCTGTTGTTGGTTCTGCATTTTTTGTTTTTGGCTAATTTTTTTTTTCACAAAGAATAAACCCCTTGTTCTTGTTTGAAATCTTTCTCTTTAATCTTTTTTTTTTCAACTTTTTCTTTAGCTTTTGCTTTTCTGGTGTGATGGAAATGGAATGGACCCTTCTTTTTCCTTTCTTGTTTTTTGGTTTCTAACTGTTGCAGGGTGGCTTATGGTATGGTACAATATACAGAGATGCGGGGGAAGGGAGTATGGGGTGGGTGGGTTTGGTTAGGGGGGTATGGACAGGTCTTAGTATTGTTTAAAGTTATATTGACAGCATATCTAAAAAAAATTGAAAAAAATGGTGGGTGGGTGGGTGATCTACATAAGATAGGGGTGAAAAGTATAAATAGTTAAAGTATTGTGGGTGATTTTCTAAGTAAAGATATGTTGGCGTTGTGTTTTAAAGTCGATGATCTATTGAAAACGATCTTTATCTTTGAGACATGAGTAAGTTCTGTTTATGAGACTTTAATCTCATCAAATCTTATTTTATAGAGTTACACTGAATATGTTGTTGTTGTTGAGTATGATGAACCTCTTTTTATTGAAGAACGAGATTGTTGTTCATTTTTATATGTTCGTTAAGTTCATTTTATGTTGTTGTTTGGTACGATATCCTTGTTTATTCCTTATTTGTCCACTGTGTTCATTTTATGCGGTTATTATTGTTATTTTTCTAGTGTACTAATTAGTATTCAACATCTAAATTTATTAATTTGAATTTTTGTCATTTAGGATCCATGAAGAGAAGCATTTTCATTAAGGAATGAAAGGATCCCTTCTATTCATTACATTCATTCATGTTTAAATTTGTGTTTGGATTGACTTATTTTTAATAATTTTTTAAGTATTGAAAACAACAAAAACTATTTAAAAGCACTTACTTTGGCAAAAAAATAAAGAAAAGAAATTAAAAGTCAAAAGTTCAATGTACCCAAATTATAAGAGTCAATCTAAACAAAGGTTAAGAAATTCACTTGCTGGGTACCGCATGTTTGGTACTCACCCCTTACTACAACATTTTTGTAGGTTACGAGCCTGGATCGTCGTGATACTATTTACTCTCCCTTGTCCGTGACTTTCTGCAGAGATTGTGAGAGGTAGTTGTTTGCCATCCAGCTGACTTCTTATTCCTGTTTATGATTTTGTTTTGTTCCAGAGACAATATCATTTGATACTTGTGTTTTCTTTCGAATCTGTTGTAATACCTTAGAAGCTTGTGCACGTGACAACCAGGTTTTGGGGGATTTCATTAAATTAAACTTTTGTTTTATTATAATTTTACACTTTTAATGTTATAGTTGAGTTGTAGGCTGACTTATCTTGACGGGATAAGACAAGTGTCATCACGCCCATTTTCGGATCGTGACAAGAACTATCTTGCATTTAGCCTTTGTATAGAGCACACTTTGATTAATTCAAATTTCCATAGCATAAATTCACGAAGGAGAGCATGAAACTTCTTCTGTTTCATAAGAATTAAAGTAAAACTCAAAAATTCTTATCAAAAATAAAATTAAAAAATCTTATCGATCCAAATATATCAACCGACGACTTTATCCAAATTCAATTTTACAGACCTCATATTATCTCATTCAGCTTAATATAGAATTAAAAAAAACTTAATATAGAATAAAATAATTCAAAAATTATAACATAAAATAATTTAGTCCACAAATTAAATGTCCTCTAGTACAAAAGAATTGTACTACTTACAACTTACAAGAAATTTCAAAGCTTGTCTCCACACATTGCTCAAAATAGTAATGATTTTTTCCATGGAGGGCAAAATATCTTGAAGACAAAGATCTTGTTTTAGGGACAAAAAAATATAGAAGAATTTTATAGAAGGATAAAAAATAAAAATAATATATTTTTCATGCAGGGCAAAACATATAGAAGGACAAAAAATAAAAAAAGAATTTTACAATAAAGTTTGAACTTTAAATCTTTTATTTCAACTACGAAAATCAGAAAGCTCACAATTCATAATTTTATGGTATATAAATTCGTGAGGTGAGCTATTAATTCTATTTTTGGAGTAACTCAATTTAATGTTTTTAGAATAAGTGTAAATTAAAAAAATTAAAATAAGTGTTATCTAAGAAATTGAAGACAAAAATAATATATTTTTCTAAATATAAGAGATTCCATCTTTTCAATAGTGTAATTATTAAAGAAGGGCAGTTTAGTAAACTATACTTGTATTTATTAATTTCTTAATGAACCTGATTTTTGTTAAGATGACACTTATTTCGAAATAGGAATAGTAATTGACTAATTCATACATAATTTTGCCAAGTAATTGTTCACTTTTTTCACCTTTTTTTGATTTTTTTTAAAACTATTTGAACATAAAATTATTATAATTTTTCTTAAATTCAATTAAGAATTCGAAGAACTTCAAGAAAACTATTTGAACTTCAAATTCAAATCACTCACAACTTTTACTATGTGTTGTTTCATTTTCTATTCTGTATCTTGATATTTTGTAGCCATTTTTTTCTTCTTACGGTCCTTCCTCGAACAACTTCTTTTTTTGAGTCAGGAATTTATCGAAAACATTCTTTCTATCCTACAAAATGGTTCCTAAGGATAATATTTAAGTACATTTTATCTTCTCTTTTATTATTTTCTTTGGTAAATACCTTTACCACAACACAATGTTAATAGTATATATAATTTACATTAAACTAATTATACAATAAGGTTTTTATTAATTCATTTGTGCTTCTTTTGCTTTGGCAAATTGTAACGTATAAGTCATGTTGTTGCATGTCAAAAAGATAATGGACAGCTTGACATTATACTCTTTTCAAGACTTTTAGGTAAGGTGTCATTACTCAATTGATAAAGTAATTGACATTATTTCGTAAATTATATTGATTGACGTACGATTAAATTTAAATTTATGTATTGTAAGATTTAATTATAGTACACAAAGATCAAATCTGAAACTTCTGTTAAAAAATAGAGGAATTTCAATCACTTCGCCACAATCTTCGATTGTCTTTACAAGACTTTTAGGTAAAAGGCGCCATTGTTATTTTATTATTTTTAAGTTATTTCCGACTCAAGTATTTTCTTCTTCTTTTTTTATTTTAGGTATTTGATATCTAACTTCGTCTTTGCGAGTTTGCTCACTTATTAGTCTTTGAAGATCAAATAAAAGGAGGCAAGTTGGTGGGTTGACTAGCTAAGTTGTTATCAAGCGTAAAACTAGTCAATTGATATTACTTAACTAGTATCCGATTGAGTTGTAACTATTATGATATTGTTATTTCTATTGTTGTAAGTATTCAATACGCAAAGTATACTGATTCCATTCATTGAGATTTCTATCAAATATATAGTTAGCGAAATCAGAATCTTTACTAATAGAACTCAAAATATTAAGTAATAATAAATATATTTAAAAAATTAACATCTAATATGACTTGATAACATATTGTGTAACTTTCTGATAAATGAAATTCGAATTAACTCTTAGGCCTTTCTTTACCATGGAAAGTCAATATGAATGAGTTGAATAAGTCTACCACAGAAAAATTCCATAATTAAGAAAATATAAATAGTAAACATAGGACTAAAATAGAATCATATTTAATTAAGTACTGAAAAAACTATTTAATTATATTTAATTTAGTCTCTTTTTTCCCCCTCTCATTTTAACAGTCTGTATTTCCAACTATTGGAAGAATGGGAGGTATGGGGACTATTATATTGAAAAATTATTTTTGTTGATAAGTTTTATTTATTTATTTTCAATCATTTAAAAAAGAAAAGGTGCTTAAGAAAAAAGTTTGGTAAAGAATGGGAAGAAAGGGTGGCATGCATGACTCATCAACACTAAAAAGAAAAAAAGAAAAAAGAAAAAAGAAAAATAAATAAATCAATAAAATTGAAAAAGAACTAGCCTTGAGAAAGAAGAAAAAGTATACTTAATTGATAAGTATTTTTATATTTTTAATTTGATATTTCAAACTCAAGGATAACCATTGATCCGTAGCGTGAGTTACGAGCAAAATTATCTCTAATTCGAAATATTTTACACAGATTGAGACACATCTCGACATAAAATCGAACTAATTGATCTTCAAAAGAGTATTGGAAAGTATACTTATTTGATAAGTATATTTATATTTTTAATTTGATGTTTCGAACTTGAGCTATAAGATAACTATTGATCCAAATTAAAATCTTCTAGGTAAAAAATTAAAGAGCTCTATTTAATAACTTATATGAATATAGATGGAAACCTAAGCAAGTAGCAAAGCACAGCCCCTCGCAAGTTGCTGCATCGGGCTTTCGCCCATTTATTCTATACCAAAAGTGAATTCATTTGCATACGACATTCTTACGGCACGAGCAAGGCATGTAGCATGAGCTACGAGATGAAAATATTTTTGATATAAAATGATTTTACACAGAATGGATGCTTCTCAACATAAAATCTTCAAAAGAGCATTGAAAGCCTAATGAGAAATAAAAATAAAGAAAAGAACCGAAAGATCTAGCTAACTTTCTTAACAAAATATGACCAACTTTTCAATATTAATTTTAAAAAGAGGAATCTCTATCTATCTGTCATAAAAACATACAAAAATTATTTCCAAATTATTTTTCCTAACACTTTATTTTACTTGGTAGTTGGTTATGATGGGGTCAAATTGTACTTTACATATTCAAAATTATTTTTTTAAAATTATAATCATAAAGTTGATAGTGCTAAATCTTTAAAAAAAAATTTCTTTTATAATGGGGACCATTTTCTCCCACTTGACTAGTTGACATTTTCAAGATTCAAAATTTAAATAAAAATTCCTTTTGATCTTGCGCCAAAAAAGAAAAAAATTGCGCCAAAAAAAATTCCTTTTGATCAGACGGTTGACATTAAACGATAACTAAGGAATCTCTTATGTGGGACCATCAAACGGTGGATAATCAACGCACATAATAATTAGTAATCAATTTCGCGTGCTAATCAATTTGTCTACTCGTGCAAATATATAAATTTGATCATATTTGTAAAAATTAAAAAAAAATGGAAATTTGTAAAAAATAATTAATAATAATAAGCCATGTTCGTTTATTTATACTAGTCTTGTTCTATGCACTTTGTGCATGACCAAAACGTATACCATATTTGGTAACAAACATTACAGAGAAAAATTAAATTTGATTATGAACTTATGAAAAGATAAATAGATAAATAATTCACTGCAAAAATAATTTTGATAAGTTATTTATTTATAAAGGTCCTATATATTATGATAAATTAGAATTTTTCTTCGCGGCGGTAGATTGAAGTAGAAGTATATTAAATAAGGAAGAATTTATAAGTTTTTCCACAGCTAGAAGCCCTTATTTTATTATTTATTCTATATATTTAAAAGTCAATATTATAATATAATTAAATCAGACTTTTTAAAAATGATGAAAGACGATTTTAATTAAAAATAAGTCTTTTGATGAAGAGTAAATAATTCAAACAGTATTTATAAGAGTGTTTATGCTTTTAATATAGTGTAGATTATTTCATCAAAGATTTGGATTTTATTTTCAAAACTTTATCTTCAATCATTTGCTCTGTCATGCCAGGCCAAAATTGTGTATAATATATGATACTTAAGTATTTTAATTAAGTACTAATTAAGTATGTATTAATTCTCATATAAAAATTAATCCATACTTGAAAATAAAGGTAGTTAACCAACTGTTTTTTTCTTTGGATTCCTCACCTAACTCCAATTATTAGCTAAAAAATAAATGATCACTGGGATTTGATATATTTTTTTAATACATTAGAAGATAGCAAATTGAATTTTAAGTTGACAAACTATTATAAGCCTTTGTCTTGGCCTTTTTTTATATTGGATAAAAATGATTTTTTTTGCGGGAGTTATAGTTGACGGTTATTTTTGAATGTCATCTCTGCTACAGAATGGGACGTGGGAGTTTCTTCTCATTTTGTTCCTTGTGAATAAAAGGTTTAATGACGATGTAGAAATAGCATACTGGTCATTTTTAGATTATGTCTTTGCAAAATAATTATATCATGAAATTACTATGTAACAATGTCCTAGAATTTTGCACGTGGAATTTGTAAGGTAATTTCACAAATAATCACTTTTCAACTCATATAATTGAAAGATGTTCATGATCTTCAAGGATTCAGTTATAAATTTTAAATCGCATAAAGTGACTATTTTTCAATAATATGAATGAAAAAAAGGACAATACACATTATTTTTTTTATGAATAAATTTGAAGCTCATTACAACAACAACAACAACATACCCCAGTGCCTCAAAAGGCTCCCGCTCATTGCGAGGTGAGGGGGGGTCAGATGTACGCAACCTAACCCCTATGTTTAAAAACATAAAACGGCTGTTTCCAGATGACCCATGAAGAGCGTCGAAAGTTGCATTGACTAACTGCTACTTCACAAATGAAAAAAGCGCAGATAGTTTAAAGAGTCATTTTGCTTTATTCCATCATACTCCAAGGCAAAAAAATAGTCAATCTTTGGCTCCATCCGAGATTGAAGCTCATTGATAGTAGTTTATCTGACATTTCGTGTCAGGTGTGTATAGACGAGTCAATCAATTATAAAGGTTTCAAATGGCTATTTATGAATTTGGACCATAGTTCTCTATATAGGCTAGATGGTTAAATAAATGACATTTTTGGTTGGATGAAGTTATAAATTACTACCATAATTTGATTTTGGTAAAATTTTTTGAAGAGAATTGCATTTAGATTACTTTTTTTAGGAAGAAATTAAAAGCTAAATTAATTCAAATGTCCTTTTCTAATTATCACAATATAGCTAAGTCAAAATTGAAATTCCATTAATTTTGATTTATAACTAATACATTTCATAACAAATTAAAGTCATGACTCATAAGTATCAACTTATCAATAGACTTGAAAATGATGTGTACTTGTAATGATGATTATTTCGCGAGGTCTCGATTTTAATATTTATATGAAAAAAATATTATATCACGTGATACAAATTTTAATTAATTCGAGTATATTAAGAAATAAAAGTAATAAAAAAAAACAACAAAGAGTTTATTGTTGAAAAACAATTTATATTTTTTTGTTTATTTATAAACAGAAAAATAATTAACATTATCAAATTCAGTTGGATAATCCAACATTTTGATATCTCAGTTCCACCTATCTGTACTCCTTTTCTTTTTGTTTGTATTAACAATAAATTTGACCCCATTCATTAATATTTATATTTAATAAAAAAAAATAATAGGTCCTTAAATGTTATGTAACGTATGAAATTTTTTCTAATTTATTAAATAAAAGTTGTTGTAAAGCACATTATCAAGGGTGTCGATTTCAATTTTGAGAATTGGGAAAATTCTTAACAAAAGTCCCTTGTTATTTTATTAAATTTAATGTAACACAAATATGATTTTGTTGAATTACTCGTAGGGTTGTTCAAAACCAATTATTTGAATCGGAAAAAAAGTTATTGGTTTATCGATAATAGGTTATTGATTTAGTAGTTTTGATAACGGTTTAAATTTTTTTTATTATTGAGTTATCGGTTCTTAACGGTTTTAGATTTTTCCTTAACGAGTTAATCGACAATCCAATAATAAATTAAATAATTATATTTGCACTATTTGGTATATAAAGTTCGTGAGAGTTTCATTCTTTTATTTTTTACTGTGTCAAAGTCTCAGTTATTCTACAATGTGATAGTGTTTGATTTTGAGCAAAATATAATTTTTCAACTCATGTATATGGTTCATTTGATTTATCACCTTGTTTCTAAGTAATTTTTAATAAAGAATTTTTTGGTCAAATCTTAACAACTAAACCAATAACCGATAAGCCAATAATTTTTTGTTATGATTTTGCATATCTACAAATAGATAACAGATAAGTAAATTTTAAAATCGACTTGAACCGATTGATGCCGCTCAGTTATAATGGAGAAATTTCTTAATGTAAGTTGTTTGTCACTTTAATAGATTTTTATATAAAACTAGTCTGAATTTGTTGGATGACTAGTAGTTGTATTCTCAGTTCACCAAGTCAATTAAGAAATTAAATATTACTAATTTAGGTAAAATTTATTAATTTATTGGTAACCACTTAAGAAGATTGAAAATTCCATAATTGGTTGAGTTGAATGACAGAATTATAGTCTGTTAGTCTGCTTATTTATGGGATATTGAAGTTTTACCTACTGCTATCTCCGTCCCATATTAATTATTCACTTTTCCTATTTCTATACGTTTCTTTACAAAAATCATAAATAAGAAAAGCAGATTTCCTAATCTATCTTTTAAAATATTTTATTGGAACATTACAAATTTATTTACAATTTAATTTAAAATATTGTGAAAAGTAAAGGCAACCGAGATTGAAAACAAATCGCGATGGTATTTTCTTATTCATGAATGGATCTATTTTATTTTTTCAGATAAAAACTCAAATAAGTAAGAAAATATTATTTCTAGTATTTGGAGTGTTCAATGGAACCCATTATAACTGGGCCAGAACCAATAGCCCATAGTTCCAAACACACAATAATTATCCAAAAAGTATTATGGGCTTCTCCATAAATTCAAATACGTGGACGTAAAATGCTATCCTGCTTTATGACTAGTTGCTACATAGAAATAGAACCTAGCTTATGATGCTTCGCCGACACTTTTTCGCCTTCTCTTCACTCCGGGCAGGAGCGCTAGTGGACACGAAGAGGAAGTGGGTGGAGCGTATTGTTCGTAATGAAAATAAAGACTTATTACGACTTCGCCTCTTTATCGGGCCTTTCTCATGTGACAATACCTAATGATCCATAACAAAAAAGGCCCAATTTAGAAATTGGGCCTCATATTTTAGTTGGGCTCTGTCTCTACAAAAAGAAATGGGCCAAGTCTGAACATATTAAAATGACTTGGTATCGTCTTCATTCTACAAACCTCGTTAGATTGTTCATGTATCATGACCGATTGAATCTATCTTCATTATTCATATTTCATGTATCGAGAATCAAATAGTATAAATTTTGATGAATATTTTAATTTTTTTTTTTTATTATTTATAATGTATTTGTATTTTTCGTATAATTATTAAATATCTAAATTTTACATATCAAATTAATCTAACTCAATTGAACTCCTAAGACTAGTCAGATCGACTTTTATTAAATTAAACTGGACAAATAAAGGTAAACAGAGAAAATAAAAATTATTCTCTTCGTTTTAGTTGTTCTATTTTATTTTAACTTAACACAAAATTTAAGAAAATAAAAATATTTTTTTAATCTTGTTGTTTTAAAATATATAAATATACCCTTCGGGGTGTCCCAACTGTTTTGGCTCGAGACTTCCATGTTAGCGGTCTCAAATACGAAACTTCTTGTCAGCGAAAGAAAGGAGTTTACCTTTTAGGTTGAATTCGTCGCACCAAGTTTGCCTAGCATGGGTTATCTCTCTTATGTGATTTGTGCGCACCTAAAGAATAGCAACTGTGAATTTTTCTTATTATAAAAAAAATACAAATTTACTAAAATATTTTTTAATTTTATGAAGTTAAATATGTCACGTGAAAAAATTATTTTTTTTTTAAAAAAAAGAAAGAAACATTTGGACCTACATGAGAAGCTGTTAAATTTCTGACACAAACCTGTGAATTTTTATCTGACATTTCGTGTCAGGTGTGTATAGACTAGTCTCTTCCCTCACAGACATGAGACCCACCACCCCAATCTTTTCTTTAAATATTTTTCACATTTTTTTTTTAAAAAAAATTATTTATGAGAACAAATATCTTTATCCTAAAAAAAGATTTTTTTAAAAAAATTTTGGAATTCCCAAATTTTAAAATTTTCATTTTTAAAGTTTGAACCTTAATCCACGTCCAAAACCATATAAGAGTGAACAAATGTTGTCCACTCTATCATACCTTTAATGGTCGAGACAACTTCAAGAATTTGAATTCATAGATTTTAATTATGTCTATCCATGTGTATCTTATAATTATCGTAGAATGAAGTACCACATAGGTGGATATATATATGAATCCAAATCTGTCGAATCACTCATGTTATGAGCTTCTGTATTTTAGGTCTTCCCGTTTCGTCATATGGCTTATGTTCTTCATGTAACATTCAGACCGAATGACTTTATGAAATTACGTCGATACTTTCACATATTATGAATAATATTAGAGACATCTCATTTTTTTCCCTGAAAAATAAATGACTTGTATTGGATTCTGAATAAATATTTAGGTATATTAAGTATTTCTTTTTCAAAACACAAATACAAAATTTTAGATAGAATCAACACATTTGACCATAAATTAAAGTCATGATTTTTGAGTCAAATTGTTTCACTTGACACTATCATGACATGCATGTAGAGGGCCAAGAGTATGAATACATTTAAATAATTATTTATCTTATCTTATGTCTGTTAAATAACACCTAGAGATACATATTAAGAGGGAATATCTTGGTAATTGTAATTAATTAATAATCAATCAAAACTTGTGAGCAAAAGGGCTTTCACATCAAGCCAAAAAACCCCTATCATTAATTAAACTTTTTCCATCCTATACTTGTGTGACATAATCTTGTAGGTTTTGACCAAATAATCATAATAATATCACCTTGCTTCTAAAGAAAGTTAAGATTATAGCAAAGTGAAAATTGATGTATAGCATTTTCCTTTTGTTTCCTTTGACATTTCTTGACAATTTTGATATATTTCAATTTAAGACAAGATTGTTGTACATAATTGAATTTCTGACATGCTTTATTTGAGTTGAGAGTTTATCAGAAATAACTTCCTCACATTTTCAAGGTAGAGGTAAGCTTGTGCACATACCTCCCCTTCCAAACTCTCACTTATAAGACTACACAAGATATGTTATTATTATTATTATTTGGTTTTAAAACAAGAAACAAGGGCTCCGATATTGGTTATAATTATATCTTTTTTGTTGTAGCACATGTAAAAAGGTCTAACTTTGATCTTCACTTGAAGTTTGACTCATCTACTTGCAAGAAAATCCAAAAGGACAGTCCAATGCACTAAAATTCCGACTATACGTAACATTAGAAAAAAGAACCAATCACGAAAATCTACTACTACAATTTTAAATTACTCATTCAGACGTGACCTGAAATCATGATTTTATCTCGCATGTGAAAACGAAACTTAGTTTCCAAGTCCTTTGAGTGGCCTCAACCAAAGTCATTAACTTTGCAGCTTTTTTCCCTCTTCTCTCTCACAGAACTCTTCCTCCAAAAGATACATACAAAAAATGGTCCACAGAAGAACTCACTACAAAAAAAGCTTCCCTTTTTTATCAAGAACCAAACTTTAAACTTCAAGAAACAAACCAATAACAACAACAACAAGGTCCAAGAAAAAGAAAAAAAATCCCATCTTGCCACC
>JAPFFP010000113.1:3127004-3139493 GCA_026153255.1 Solanum medicagineum | reverse complement strand
TGGAGAAAAAATCAAGAGAAAAATGAGTCATCAGAAAATGAAAAATCAAGACTTGTTCTTGATCTTGACTCTTTTTCTTCTTGTTATTCACATTCTGTTTCTGATTCATGTTCAGGTTCAGGTTCAGATTGTTCTGCTCTTCCATTGTTTGTATCTGAACCTACCAATAAATTGTCAGCATTTACTGTTTCTGCAGATTCAACAATCACTGCCACCAGATTTTCCAGTAAGTAAATACATTATTTACTTTCTCTTTTTTTTCCGTAACGTCAGATTGAAGATTTAAACTTTATTGGAAAATAATAAAGATAAATTCAAGATTTAAACTTTACGTTGACGTTTAATTCTTTGTTTGAATCAAAGCTATTGGATTATGTGTCGATTGTTACTTTGTTATACATATGTATTAAATCTTGAACACGTTTGGCAAACTTAGTGGCTTCCGTATTGTTAATTATCGTGTTCATGGTTGTTGGTTCTCATTCAAGATTTGAACTTTATGAGTTGTAAACGTCATTTTATATATATCTAGTAAATTTCTTAAAACATATTTTGTCTTTATTGATGTCCATTTACAAAAATCAAGAGGTTATATATCACTTAGTTTTCTATTTATTTTTATTATTAACTTTGGTCATCTCTAAAATCATTGTAATTATTATAGTTAAAAAGGTAGTAAAGTAAAATTATCATTCAATTTATTATTCTTTAAGGTGGTGGCAAGTCAATACTGGACAAATAAAGATGGAAGAAGAGAGTAATATATATTGAATTTTGTTGAAGTTTCGTATATATTAAATCTTGACCGCCTTCAGTGAAAATACTAAATTCTCCACGTCTTGTGGTGTCTCCATTCAAGATTTAAATTTATAGGTTCGAAGTGTCACTTTTGTATCTATTTAGTAAATTTCTTTTAATACATATAGAGTTTGAACCAAATTTATTGAATTCGATTTAAATCAACTGTTACTTCTTATTGTATTTATGAAACCTTTTAACACTCTTAGTGAAACTTCTGAATAGCCTGTATCTCTTAATATTTTTAAGCTTTTTTATATATAGAAATGTATCCATAATTTTATCTCTATAAGTTTAGAATATCATTTTTTATATATAGAATAGATCTTAAGACATACACATTAATTTGAAGTTTAAGTATCTGAATTTGAATACTCTTAACGAAAATACTGATTATAGGTATGGGAAATGGTTACTTCAGCTTAGCTCAGTGGCAAGAACTTGAACTTCAAGCTTTGATTTACAAACATATGTTAGTTGGTGCTCCTATTCCTCATGAACTTCTTTATCTTATTAAGAAAAGCCTCATCAATTCATCTCCTTACTATAATTTGCCTCAACAATATCATCATTATCAACAAGCTAGTAAGTTCTCTTCCTTTTTTTCAAATTCAAATTATTTATACAGAGTTTAAGTAATATATATCGTCAGTATAAATAAATTCTACACTATTAGGTCATTTTTTCGTATTGACCTATAGTAGGTATTAGCATATTTTATTTCCAAGATTTCAAATTCTATAGTTTAAGAAGCATTACATGTATATATCCTTTGAACGACTTGATGGAATTAAAAATGAAGAATACATAACAATAAGAAGTACCATATTCTGGGAATTTTGTATGATTTATGTAGTCACATAGCTGCAAATAGTGAAGGATAGTCAATTGAACACCATTTGATTCGACATTCATATGATACATCTAGAATAATATATCAAGTATATCAATTAAAATTACTAAAACATATTTACATGTTGCAGACTTATAGTATGTATTGACCTAATTTATTTTCAAGATTTCAAATTCTATATTTTAAGAAGCATCACATGTATATATTCTTTGAATGACCTAATGGTATAAAAAATGGAGAACCCATAACAACAAGAAGTACTATATTCTTGAATTTTGCATGATATATGTATCGTGTAGTTGTAAATAGTGAAGGGTAATCGGTTGAATACCATTTGAATTAAAATTTGTATGGTGCATCTAGAAAAATATACCATGTATATAAAAATGTACTACATATAAATATATACATTGAATATTGAACGCCCTTAATGAAGTTTTTGATTTTACCACCAGTCATACACGAATTCCAAGAACAAGAATTTTACCAACATTTTATCCTTTTTGTATATTATGAAGTGTTACAATCAGGGTATTGGGGAAGAACAAGTATGGATGCAGAGCCAGGAAGGTGTAGGAGAACTGATGGGAAGAAATGGAGGTGTTCAAGAGATGTAGTGAGTGGCCACAAGTACTGTGAACGCCACGTCCACCGTGGACGGAATCGTTCAAGAAAGCATGTGGAAATTCCCACAACCACCACCCCTCGTGGTTGCAATGCAGCCATGAACAATAGGGGTGGCGGTGAAGTCTTTAGAGTCAACCCCGTCATGGGGAGTCATGGCGGAGTTACTCCTCAGTTTGCTCCATCTGGACATGCAACTTCAATTGATCTTCTTCACCTCAATCAAAGGTATATTACATTTTTGAAATATCGAGTTTAAGTTATATGCATCGATAATCTATAGTATCTTATATCATTTAGTACATTTATCTGTTATAACATGTAACTGTTGACTATAAATATGTTAGCACAAGGATAACATATTGCATACACTTAAATTAATTTTACAGAATATCTGAATTCTAGTACTTCTTATCAACGTAGATATTGAATAATTTTATCCGCTAAAACTTGAAAAAATAAATAAAAAGATTACCTATATTTTTGTTTCCCACTAAAAACATGAATGGTTTTTAGCAAAAGTGGAGACAAGAAGTTCAATAATGCAACGACAACATTGAACTCTTTTAACTTTATTCTAAAGGGACTAATTTATATGTGTATTATTCTCCTTTAACCCTATTCTTTCCTTTTTCCCTACCACCTCCAAAGAGACATCTCAAAGTTATGATGTTTGATTGATATTTGTCTCCCAAAAGGGAGAATATCTAAACTAAGACCTTGATCAAATGGCTTTATCTATTTCAAAATTCATATGAAAAAGTTTCACATTAAAAATTTAGCGCTTCCAAGTAAAAACGATTCTATACTCACAACTAGAATGTAAGAACTCTGATTAAAAATAAAAAAAAATACTTACAACTCAATTATAAAACGTTGTTGATTAATACTTCTCTTCCCAAAAGAGAGAATATATCTTCAAATTACTGAAGATGTGATCCAGTTTAGAAAGATTTGGAGGTCTAGAATAAAGGTAAAAGGAGTGAAAGGTAGTTGAGCGTTGTAACATTAGTTAGTATACACGTAATATTATATTCTCCTAATTTTCTCTTTATCTATCATTTCATTTGTTATATTTATCGTATTATTTTGCAGTTGTTTTTTTTAGTCATGCTTTGATTGCATATATATATATATATATATATATATTGAGTCAAGGATATATTGAAAATAACTTCTCTATCCACAAAGGTAGAATAACTTCTGCTTATAAACTATATAACACTCTCGTTAAATCTCACTTATGGGTCATCCGGAAACAGTCGCACTATGTTTTTAAACATAGGGGTCAGGCTGCGTACATTCGACCCCCCCTTACTCCGCAATGGGCGGGAGCCTTTGAGGCATTGGGGTAACGTTGTTGTTGTTGTTAAATCTCACTTATAGAATTATATAGCATGTTGTTGTCCCAGAGGGGAGAATATCTAAATCTTAGAAACCTTGATCAATGGCTTTATCTTTATCTATTTCAAGGTCCATTATGATTGAATATTACATTATTCTTTTATTTACTCATAGAGGGGTCCATTTACTGAAATTTTTTCTTGTCATTGTTAGAATCTCATTCAAGATTGTTTTGGTCCCCTTTCAATTTCATGGTCCACATTCTTGATTTTTATTTTCTGAGTTTGCTTTATCTTTTAGGACATAGCTGCACCCCATCCACTTGTTCTTTGTCTCTGCATTTGTAAAGGTCCCCACACCCACCCAACCCCGCCCCTTACGTACTGATGGGTAAGTTTTATGTACAGATAGAGTAAAAAATATTTACACGATCAGATCACGTATAAGAGGGTAACATTTTTAGTTGGCCAACTCTAAATTCACCCTCCTAGTCATAATAATTTATAGTCGTTCTCGGTGTATAGTCAACATATAACATATACGCACTAATTATACAATGATCATATACTGCATACTGATTAAAATTTGTGAAAAATAAATAAATATTGGGGTTTATTTTGGGTTTTGAGCTTTTTTTTTCTTTTTTGGGTTGTATGTTTTTTTTACTTGGAATCTTTACACAAATAGCAAAGTGGATTCACGGTTACTTTTCTTAACCGATATACATGGAGATTATACATGGTTATACACATATTACATATGAATTATACTTATTGCAGGCCTTCAGAATCTAAAAAGGGCCCAACGGAAGCCCAAAATGACGGTAAATCCCATGGCCAAAACCTTCGCCATTTCTTTGATGATTCTGCCACCAGCCTCTCCATCTCGATGCCCGGAAATCCCTCGTCCGACGTCTCGTTGAAGCTATCAACGGGGGATAGACATGGCTCTGATACTCGAGTCAATAACGTTGAACGTTCCATGTGGGGAACGAATCAAGTGTCATCGATGGGAGGACCACTAGCCGAGGCTTTAAGGTCATCCATGTCCAGCTCATCGCCAACGAGCATGTTGCATCACTTGCCACGTGGCAGCACGTCGGAGGCTTGTTATATTAGCACTTGATTAGACAAGTGCAGTGAAGGGTGTTTTTGGACTCCTAGGTTGTGTGTTATTTTCATAACATTGCAAATGTTGTGTTTGTATTATTTTGGTTTGTGTAGGTGAAATTATGAAGCCTTTGCTTATTTCTTTTACACATTCTTTTCAATAATCTGCGACGAGGGTTTTTCGAAAATAATCTCTCTATCTCTATGAAGTAATGGTAAGATCTGCATACATTTTACCCTCTGCAACCTCACTTGTGGGATTGCACTAGGTATGTTGTTGTATTATTCTTTTCAATAATCGTGGCATCTAAATCAGCTTTTACGTGCTTCGATTGATTCAACGAGATATCTACCACTTCCCACCAACAATAAACACTCAATTAATCGTGGCACATTCTAGTGTTTTTGTCTCTACTTGGCGCATGGTTATCGACTTACTACATTGACCAATAGACGACACTCTTAGATGCATGTAATTACATCTTGTGTTAGCAATAACACAAGAATTACCAAGTTGGTAGCATAACTTGGAAGGGGAAAAACACTAAAGTTACCAATTTCATTTGTTGATAACTATAGTGTCAGTATCAGCTTGTACGCACCTTGACCAATTCTACATGACACGTCACTTCTGACTAAGGATAAGTACCAGATAACTCAGTCCACGAATTTTGAGCCCGATAAAACATCATGTAGATCAACAGTATTTCCATTTTATGGTTATTGCATTTTAGGTCACTTAGTTGATAATTAGTTGGCTGTACATATGAAGAAATCTTACCAGATGATAATTTACAGAATGCAATCTGAACTCACTAAGCAAAACCTGCTGAAGCGCGTCACAGCAGTTCGACATAAATTCATCGATTCTACATAGTTTGTTCACCACTTCATCTCTGCGCCTATCGTTGGTCTACTAGTAGTGGAAAGAACTGCAAAATTTCGCTAATACTGATGCAATATTGCCAGATTCGTCAAGAAGCTATCTGGATGACCAGGTAGTGTTCAAATCCTTCAACGAGGTCTTAAGTCCGTTCATTCTTCAACAGATTCTTCTTCAACGGACTCTTCTTCTTGTACTACTACTTCTTTGTTGTCTACTAGTGCATACACCACTGCCGTTCTACTAGGTGAATACACCATCATGGAACGAGGACGATCATCATACCATCCTTCCTGTATAAGATAAGTTGTATAGACATTAGAAAGTTCTTTCTGAAACGAAACTAAAAGTCACAGGCTGGGATAATAATGAAGGGGACTTTTACTTACAAAGGTGAAATATTCGGCATTATGATCAATTCTTCCGAAGCCACCATAAAGTGGATCATCCGAGTCCAAGACAATCTGATCACATCAAATTAATTGAGTTCATACAACACATTAAGAAGCTGACAGAGAAACTAAGGCAGCATTCTGAAAGATATTGAGTTCTCAATGAATACTGGCATTTCAGACTTAAGCATTTCGTATTTATTATCTATCTGCACTACCGAAAAGAACTGAAGTCCTTGGATATATTTTAGGTTCCAAGGTGATGATATAAAAGAGTTTTTCGCTCGGATTACCAACATCAGTTATCTGTCAAATATGTTAACCAGTAAAGAGGAGGAAAAGAGATAAGAACAGTTCGGATCATGATGGCAAACATTAATGATTCATTAATTAAAAGAACATTTTCTGATTCTTCATCCTAACATCAATTAATTGGTTGTATCGCTCATACAAAAGTGATTACCTTCAATTCAAAGGAAAGATTAAATGTACTAGGAAAGAAGAAAGGTTTCAACTCGGCATACCTTGTATTTTCCAGGCTTCAGGCAGCCTATGCGATAGTCTGAATAACTATTTGTCCAGTGAAAATTGAAGACAAAAACTAGATTTCCTCTTTCAAATACAATCATTCTATCTCCTTCATTCTTTCGTGATATGAACTGGTGTTCTGAAGTCATAAACTGCAGGAAAGAACAGATAAGAATTAGTGCATTACAAAGAAGTATAAAATATGAATGAACTTACAAATGAATAGTGAATACAAGTACTCGCTCCATTTCAATCAGTTTGTCTTACTTTCCTTTTTAGTCCGTTCCGAAAAGAACACTTCTTTCTTTTTTGGCAACTCTTTAATTTTAACTTTCTACACGGCATGTTTGAGACCACAAGATTAAAGGACATTTAAGTACATTCTAGATATCATTAGTTTAAGACCATTAAATTTAAGAGTCTTCTGTACATTCTTAAACTCCATATCAAGTCAAAACCAGACAAACAAATGGAAATGGAGGGAGTAATATAGCTACATATCAGACTATTATCATGCTTGTTTTCTAAAGATGACTACCAAGAGATTGGCACAAAAATAACTTGTTGTTCCATGTCTCTTTTGACACGATTTTGCATTAGAAGTTGCACATTATCAGGTTTTAGAGTCAGCTGAAAGATGCTTGAACAGCCTAAGCAGAACAGATATGAGCACCCAAGCATGTGGCTTAATGGTCAATGAAGTTTGTTGAAAATCATGAGTGTTGGTAGGAGGTAGCAGGACCCGTTAGATTACACACACCACAGTTATTTTAAAAACAGATCTACATGAAGATTTAACTTCCCGATATCTGTGCTGGTCGAAACTTAAACTGCAATGTCCCAATGATAGCACATCTATCAGACTAACATAATCAGAAAGTAATTCTCATCAATCAGCACAGTAAATGACTGAATGAGTACGGCTTATGGCCAAGCATTTCAGCAAACTGTATTTAGATAGATAGTAAAAGACACTACATGAAGATGCTTAGAACACACACCTGAAACTATGTTTCACAAGACCTTAATGAAATTCCTCCAAGAAAAATGAAAACTACTGTACAGGGAATCAAGAAAGCAGGCACAATATAAACACATACCTCATATCTCTCTTCAAGATACTGCATAGCCCGGTCAAATTCTTGCAATCCACGGTATCTTAAATAGTCTGCATCTCCCTGAATATCCGACAAGGATAAGGACTCAAAAATTGAGACCGAATAGTTAAAAAGGAACATGGTATAATGCTGTGAAAAAGTTTCAAGTATATTTTGACCCTTGTACTCTAAACTCCATCATTCGTTTTGGAGGGAGTATTTGCATCAGTGCCACATCAATACACCAAGAAACTAGAATGGTAAAGTAAATCATATATTCCCTCCGTTTCAATCTGTTTGTCTTTCCTTTTGTCCATATAAAAATGAATGCCTCTTTTCTTTTTGGCAACTCTTTAATCCTAACTTTCTATATGTCATGTTTAACACCACAAGATTAAAGGGCATTTTGATACATTTTACATATCATTAGTTTAAGACCACAAAGACTCAAAAGTCTTCTTTGCTTCGTGCCAAGTCAAAACCAGACAAACAAATTGAAACAGAGGGAGTAACTTAGACAAGAAACAGTGTAAGGGCTAACCAGATCAAATCTCCGTCTGCATTTATCATAACTGAATTGGTTTCCGGGAATGACTTTGCCATCAGGGAGCTGTTGATCAGCCCTAGGGAAATCAATCCACTCTGGAAAACATAAAATGAATGAATTACTGTACTATAAAGAATACCAGGAAAGAAAATTGTAAGAGATCAAAAGCAGCAACGAGAAGAAATAAGGTGATGTCAGAATAATATGTTGGCGATTTATACCAGGATGGCCGAATTCATTTCCCATGAAATTTAGGTACCCTTCTCCTCCTAATCCCATAGTTACAAGCCTGATCATCTTGTGCAATGCTATCCCCCGATCTATTAATGGTGTTGATGGTCTATCCAGAGCCATAAAATCATACATATCCTGAAAATGATAGTTGGGGGCGAGGGGGAAGCATGACGTGAGAACTTGATAAACCAAATCCATAAAACATACAGCTCTAGTCGCTGAAGACGCCATTTTGGGACCTCATAAACACAAACTAACATTTGCTTGTTAACAGTTTCATTTTCTCGTACTGCTCATAGGATAGGGGATATTCATGCTCAAGGATTATTACTATAGAAAGAAAAACGCAGCAAGTTTGAAAGGGAGAAAGTAGCGGATTCATGTACAGTTACATCCTTAGAGAAAATGAAATCCAGAAATTAAGCTGATAGTTTCTTGAAATTATAGAGTGTCTGATAGCACTTGTAGGTGAAAGAAAGTAGACTCCTTGTCAAATTAATGGATGACTGAACAATGCAAAAGTAAATGTCTCCTTTAATTGGCTCGCCCAATTTTAAGTTCCAATTTGATTACTAAGAAAGACAAAAAAGAAGTGTATATAACCTTATCCATCAACCAAAATGCAATAGTTTTATCGCCAACTAGAGCTTGATCGTGACTTTCAGCATATGAAACACACTTTTCTAACCATCTTCTATTTGTCAGCGTATGAACAATATCACCCACTCTCCAATCCTCATCCCGTTTCCTGTAACAAATAGTGTTAGAAAAAACAGATTTTTAGATCAGTGACTTGCACGCAAAAAATATTAACTGTTGGAAATGAATCAAAGTCAAACACAAAAAACTAAGGAGCATATCCTGAGAGAGAGCAAGTATTCTGTATTTTGAATAGATAGATAGAGCATATAGTCAAATAAGTAGTCGACACAAACCGCCATCATACTAGGTCTGTGACAAATTGAAACACATTCAACTAGACAATGGGATGGCTCCCGCTCATAGTGGCATAATGAAAACATCTGATTAATTTTGACAAACAGTCCGAGAATAATTTTCCTAAAGTTGTGCCTCACAACAAGAGTACATGCATCTGTGTACCGCTTAGAGAGATTAGTTCGAAATAAATACCAGTACCAAATAATCAAACGCTACACCACTCAGGCATTGAGAAATTAGTAAAACACTTCCTACATATACAAGGTAAACAAGCTTCCTCCACTTCTGTCCCTTTGTTGAAATTACGCCTCCCACTAGGAATGGCTCGGATGATTCTAGATTAGAAAAAAAAAGTTGAAATGCAAACCAAGAAATTGTAATCAAACACAGGTTTAGGCAAGTGCATAAGATGGAATAATCTGGCTTGACTGCAAGAGTTCACGTACAGGATTAGTGTACCATCACCATCAGAATTGCTGCCGATTGAAAACAAATAAAAAATCCAACAGGAGCTGAGGCAGATGGTTTTTGCCTGGAAAGCATCCTGTTGACTCTTGAGTGATTCCGGTTACTGCTTACTAAGAACTTATCTTGCTTTCTCACATCATTCGTGAGAAAACTTCACGAGTTGACTGACGGCTCCAGTAAAATTTAAAGAGAAGAGGGGCTCTCAGACTAAGAAAGAAAAATGTACAAGGAATAGCAACCTAAGTATGCAGTGCAGACTACATTAAAATGATCCAATGCTTGTGCTCGAATCTCCTCATCTATTGTAAACTTCAACTCAACATCAGTGACATATCACTATTTGTAGGTTGTCTAACCATACGTTAATCAAAGTAATTTACTTCGTCAAAAAAATCTATACAATTTAAGATATATAGAGATTAAGAAACTACATACTTGAGCAATTCAATCCATTTATCAGCAACTGCCATATGCAACCGATAGTCAAAGCCAACACCCCCATCTTGAACGGGAATACAAAATGTCGGCATTCCACTAACCTGAAATTAGTCGAAAAAAGAGAAGCATTAAGGGAAAGATCAGAAGAGTCACAGTCCATATAGAGTAAATGTCCTTTCTCTTCGCATTGCATGATTTTTGCATTTTGCAATTAGCATAAATATCTTTTCTTTTCTTTTTTTGAACTAGTAACTCTGTATTATATCTTAAAACAGTACATGGGTTGTACTGAAACCTCATATACAAATGGCCTCAATTCTCATTGATCTATGGCCTCGATTAGCATAAATTTCTTTCACAAAAGAACCTCTGAAAAGCATATAGTAGTACCAGAAGCAGAAAACCGTACAAATACATGGTTTTCACTCTGAACAGGTTGTTCAGGAAAACGGGATTTGGATCAGTTAGGAGGCATTAGAAAGAAATTCACAAGTGGTTTTGTTTTAAGTAAAGCAGACTCCTCTCAGAACAAAAACTTGTATTTCCTGACGTCATAACCTAATTGATTCTCTATGGTGTTTTTTGTTTTAAAGTAAAAAAAAAAAAAAAAACCATTCTTCATATTACTTCATAGGGGTTTTAACTGATGGCATCCTCCAGCTTGACATTCCTATCATCAGAAATTCAGCACAGCGAGGTCTCTTTGGCTTCTACCCATTAACTCAGCACAATCCAATATCGTAAGGTCAAGATCAAGAACTACTTACATCTTCACCAATGGTAATTGCATCTGGGAAAAGTCCATGAATAAGATCGTTGACCAGCATCAAATATACCACAGCATCCACATCAGTTGCGAGTCCAAAGTATTCATCGTAGTTCCCGGTGAACCCCACCTACAGAAATTAAAATGTATTAGGTAAGTATTTAGCAGAATACTGGAGATACCTAAGTAAAAGAGATGAAGCAGCAAGAAGGAAACTGAGTATAAAATTGAGTATACATCAGTTATTTCACATTACAGTATAAAATTTTATACTTCATGAAGGTACCTTGTTGTCTAAAAGCTATCACTTGTGATCACAAAATTGAGTATAAAATTATGTCGAATCAACTTTACCGATAATCCGTGATGAGTATACATCATTGATGTCACACCATCAAATCTAAATCCATCAAATTTGAACTCATCCAACCACCATCTAGCATTTGAGAGAAGAAACCTTAGTACCTATAACAAGTAACATGTTTTCTGTCACACCCATTGGCAAAAGGCACAAGGTTTTGGCTGACTCATGTTTCAACAACAACAACAACATACCCAGTGGAATCCCACAAGTGAGGTCTGGGGAGAGTAGAATGTACGCAGACCTTACCACTACCTCATAGAAGTAGAGAGGCTGACTCATGTTTCAACGGAAGAAATTACCTCCCAGTGTCCATAGTTAAAGAGGCGGGAATCCCACATCCAATGATAACCACGAGCTCCAGAGTGAAAATAACAACTATCCGTGCCATCAAACATGTTCAGCCCATCTAAAGTATTATTTGATGCATGGCTGCAAAAGGTTGCGTGATTCCAGTGAGTTAAGGACAAAGTAAAGCATGTCAATAGAACATAAGTGCCAGTAAAAAAAGGATAACTCTTATTGCAATTAGATTTTAGAATGAAGCACTATTTCTTTCATTTATGATTAGATCACTGGAAATGCACCAAACGGAGAGAAAGCTTGATGATGGATCCAAGGAGTAAGAAGTAAAGCCTGTTCTGAAGTACGCACTTGCACATTAACCACAAGAACACAGAAAACAGACCTCAAAATAAAGCAAGTACAGTACTACACAATCTCAGTACAAAATCCAGAAGTCAACCAAATATCGTACAAAGGATATAATTTTTTCACTTTTAGCCTTCTTTTTATACTTTTGAAATTTGTACTTCTCTTTTAAAAAAAAAATTCAATCGTTTTCACTTAGGGATTTGGACAGAAATGGCTGAACCGGGGCATTGTATATCTACTATCTAATTCTTGGTGCTGATCAATAGAAGTCCAGAAGTCTTTCTCCCATCTCAGGGAAAACTATATGTCAACAATCAAAAACAAGAAGTGACCCCCACCCACCCACCCCCTCCCCACCCCCACAAAAAAAGGAAACTCCATCCATAGCTTGAATAAACACAGTTGCAATAGTAAAATAGTAATTACTACCTGTGAACAATGTCCTTGAGAACAA
>JAPFFP010000113.1:3084503-3126904 GCA_026153255.1 Solanum medicagineum | reverse complement strand
ACTACCTGTGAACAATGTCCATGAGAACAACAATTCCTAGCTCATGAGCTTTATCAATCAAAGACTTGAGGTCGTCAGGCGTTCCAAAACGGCTGCTTGGTGCAAAAAAATTTGTGACATGATAACTGAGACAAAAAAGTACAATGAGTTCCATTAGACATACTAAAATTATCAGCTTAAATGTTAACTGGCACCATGGTGATTAGATGAGAAAGACGTCTTGCTGATTGCTGCAGATATAGAGAAACCAGGGAAACAAATGCAAACAGAAAAAATGAGAATTACCCAAAACTAGCATAATAAGAATGCTCTTGAATAGCCATAATTTGCACTGCATTGTACCCAAGCTTTTTTATGCGTGGAAGAACTTCATCTCTAAAATTCACGTATGTGTTTATTTTAGGCTCCTGCAGTCACAAATATGGAACCATCTATAAGGGAAGAATATCAAAATTGACTCAATACTTAAAACAAACAGCAAACTTAAGGAGAGAGAGATAGAAAATAGCTAAAAGCTGCCGAAAATGCATGTAGCATTTAAATCCTATCCCAGTATCTTGGTAGAACAAGGAATAAAAGAAAGGGCCAAATATTATATCTTACTACTTTTTAGATAAAGACAAAGGGCCAAATATTCAAAGCGCATCACATTTTCCAGCTACATATATATGCACGAGGAATCACCTCTTGTACCATAACATTTTAATATACAAAAGTATCACAAAAATGAAGAAGTTTGTATGAACAGCTGGAAACATTCAAAACATCTTGGTAGGGCAAAAAGGTATCTTGTACTGGAGCCTTGGCATAACGGGTCTGAGCTGTGGAAACAGTCTCTTGCACAAATGTACGATAAGGATGTATACAATATACCCTAGTACTTTGGTCCTTCCACAGAGTGCACCGGGCTGCCTTTTATTTAGTCCTCAAAGACCAGGTCATTTAAACAGAAAGGATAGTAATAGGAGAACAAAAAGAGTAAAAAGAATACACTGGAAAAATTTTCAGTATGTTCTAGTCTCCCTATTCTCCATCGTGTTATTATTGTGGAAGATAATTTCTTCGTAAAGAACAAAATCAAAACGTGATAAGGGACCTCCAGATGCCATTTCTAGAACAGCAATGAAAAATATTAACATCTGGTTCATAAATTTAACATCCAGGACACGACACCACACATCAAAACATTAAGGAACCAGCAATCACTCCACTTCACCTTTCGACAACCACTTCAGAGAAATAACTGCCCTGATGATTAAATGTTCACATATACGTCAGTCATTACAGATAGAACTCAGATTCATAAGTTATAAAAGAGGAAGGATGCGCACCGGACTACTCATTCCAATATGAGATTCATATATTCTCAGCGACTTTGGTTTCTTTGGCCGAGGATGTTGGAAGATATACCTCTCCTACAAGAATGAAAACGAATCATAAAAAGACAGAGATGAAATAGCAGTTGTTAGGATGCAGAAATTAGCAAGGGAATGCAAGCACTTCCATGGGAAAGAAAAGAAAAAAACTTCCAGATCACAAACTGCTATGCAACACACTAATAAATAAGGTAATGAACAAAACCAACCAAACTAATATACAAGGAGAGTATCAAAAAGAAGAGTTGGTATGAGACCAGTGATGTCAAAGGAGCGCTTAAGCCCTGAAGCAAGACTTAGAACATGTTGAGCACTTCACCTCGCTCAATGCATGCTTTCATCAAGGTTCTAACTTCTAAGACATACTTTTCCTTGCCAATGAGCCTCTTCTGAAGAGGCGACACTTGACCATTCATATTTCATTTTATCATAATTGTTTTTTTTTTCAGTTCTTTATTCATATATTTGTCATTCATGCTTATAATTATTAGTCTTAGACTAAACATATATAATTGTATTTTTCTCTGTTTGCACCTTTTTCCATTAAAACCCAAACTTTATTTGAGGTTAAAAGCCCCGTTGGACCTTGAGTTTTTTTGCTTTTGATAACTCTGCATAAGACTATCAATCTATGCTTTTTCATGGACTAGCTCCAATCCATATATTAACAAGTCAAGATATTCTGTAGTTTTTGTATTGAAAAATCTATGCCACACAAATCCTTGCTCATCACTTAGTTTCTCTTTTTTCCTTTTTTTTTTTTTTTTTGATAGTGGTGTCCATGCCAACTTGCATGTGCTCAAGTATTCCACCAGGATACATGCTACTCCACCAGTACTAAATGAGTATTCATCTTGCTTATCAGAGGCGTATGCAAGGGTGTTCACCAAGTTCACGTGAACCCAAGCTCCTCTCCCGAGACTATATATAGTAATGTTATATTTTCTTAAAAATACTTAAATATCTCGAAGTATCATATAATGTGATGATGATTGGGCATTCCATTGAAGCGTGAGCATATCGCTTAAAAATTTGAGCTATTAGAAAGAGCACAGTTTAATTTACTTAATTATATCTTCAACATGCCCCTTATATGTGCATCTAATTTTTTTTCATGGTCAAGCACAAGAAAATTCTTTTTGATAATAGCTGACATAGAGACTCGAACCGAAGATATCTGCCTCCTCCGCTACCAAGTGGAAGTGCGATTTCCCTATGTTGATTGGACCTTGGACTCTACAAAAATGTAGACAAGTGCATGTCAAATTCTCCACAGTAGTGCATTTTTTGGAGAATCCGACATGGGTGCAACAACATATTTGAAGAGTCCAAGTAACATAGGATTCACCACTTCACCACATTCCTTTAAATGCGAAACCAAATACAAGACAATATACTAGACTATTAGCAACAGCAGAGAGAAAAGAGTGTAACCTCTTGGGGTGGATCATAATATACTCCATTGTATGGAATTTCATCAGGAGGTTGTACAGAGAAATTAATCCAAGCAGGAATGGAATCCTTCACACCTGATGGAGTGTCCATACGTATCTACATTTCAGTATATTAAGAGCAAATATTAGCAAATCGTGGCATAGAACAACCATGATCAGACATAGACTAGACACTATAGGAGGGGATGCTATCAAGTTTTGAAGTGAACAGACCTATATAACTTTTTAAAAAAATCTTGAAGCTTTGACGCAAGTATTTTAACCAAAAAGGTAGAAAACAGTGATTCGACAGCCAATGCATAAGATACCTGAAAGTCAATCAGAGCACCGTAGAAAATGAGTCATACCTTCACTCTGGTCCCATGAGGAATTGCAGGAGAGCCATCCGCATTATTTGGCAGAAAAATCTCCCAGACACCAAATTCATTCTGCTTATAGACTATGAATTAGTTTTATGCAACATTCCATCACTGCATAAAGCTTAACATTACTGGAAACAAGTCAAGAAGGATTACTTTAAAATCTAAAGAAATTCACATTTTCTTGTAAAGACTTTCTTGTAACATGCAAATTAGAGAAGGGGATCACATGCCAATACAACTCAATCAACAAGGGGGTAATAGAAAAGGTAAACAAAAATAAGAGTACGAGAAATTGGATAGGAACTGTGAAATGAATAGCAAAGACAATTGAATGAAAAGAACACAAGGCTTCAGACATCGCAGCAGGACCTATTGTGTATGTACTATGGGGAACATACCCGAGTCATAACGTCAGCATTTGGGTTCCAATTATTGAAATCTCCAATGAGGGCAGCTGACTGCAAAAGAACAGAGAGGATATACATGCAATCAGACTTTCAACAAACCTATATTGTCATACGCAAAATACAGAGAAGTTGGTATAACTGACAGGCACAAAAGTAGAGATTACCAATGACTTTCCAGGTTATTTCATATTATTTATCTCTCATTTCACCATATACTGCACATAAACCTTGTTTTTCTAGTAATCGGTTGCAGAAAACATCAGAATGTGCAGCTTTGGTAGAAAAATGTTCTGTCATAAATACACATCTGACATAATAAAAATCCAGCACAACGTTTATTCTGATAAAAGGACCCACTAACCAAAAGACAAACCACTCGGCTTGCTGTTATAGGTACTTATATGGCAGAACGCAAGGCAGGTCAAAATATAATGTCTTGATTCTTTGAGACAAATTTATACTTAGTTGGCTGATCTCGAATTGATTAGTTCTCTAGTTATCTTCCGAGCTAATTCTTACATGCCAAATTAGATACTTTACTTGCTAGAAGCAAAAGGTACACGAATGTGTGTGCAATACTGAATACTCAGTAAATTATAGACCACTTCAAATCTTTGTTTTTGAGAGGGACAATCAACTCTGCAAATAAAATCAGAACTTGAACCCTTTGTATGCGTACGCAACTTCAGAAAGCACAATAATTGAAATAGGTAGTCTGTATTGGTATCAGATCTATTCCCATGTTCCTATCTTTCCATTTTTTTGGCCCATTTCTTGGGTAAGTATCCCAACAATATTTGATATTGAATTGGTTATCCCCACAATATTTCAAACTGAATTGGTTATCCACAAAGAAAAAGAAAGTTTTCTTCTAGTTTCGCTTCTTGCTTTTCCAATTCAAAAAGAATTGTCAGAAATCGCTAGTTGGGTTTAGAGAAGATTATGGAGGACACGGATTAAGGTAGAGGATTAGTTAGGTTGTTGAGCGTTGTACTCCTTTTTATCATAGGGAATCTAAAACAAAACAAGAAACGAAACACTGACCTTGGCACCAGGAGCCCACTCACGGTAAGTAATACCTGTAGCACTGGCAACAAATTTCTAGGTTGTCAGAAAGAGGTATTTCAGTCCATCTCAAGAGAGCAAACTTACAAAGGAAAAGGAGGAGCATCTACAGTATATAACGTACATATAATCCAAGGAAAAATAAACATAAAGTAAAGATTCTAGAGCAACGGGAAAAACTATATCACTAAAGTATATAGATTCTCTTCCAACAACTAGGTGAAACATTAGCTCCAAAAGGTCTACCTCATAAACATTAGCTTTGGAAGGTCACTTTCCAGTATTCACTCCGGTTGTTTGAGACAGATACTTCAAAGTCCAATATATGACATGCCTTCTTTTAAATTTTTTTCAAAATAAGGCCTTTGTGGGATAGCATCCTTTTCATACTCGAGAAATTAACACAGGAGGGAAGTATACTCAAGAAAAACTTTCAACAATAGATAATATTTAAAGAATGCTAGAAACCAGATAACACCAATTTTAGGAACGCTGAACATGTCAATAATTACTTGCTGATATATGCATGTCTCTAAATACAAAGCATAATCTATTTCTCTATCTTTTTTCTGCAGCTATTACAACCTCTAGTCGCCCTTTAAATCCTCTGTATCACATTCTATAGGTATGGGAGTGGGTCAAAGAAGTACCAAGTTGGCATCAAAGAATCACATTATAGCATGAAATGTTTGAAAAGGTTTTGCAGCCGGTCTCAAATACCTTCAGATAAAAAAATAAATAAGAATGAAGCAGTTATTACCTACGAGTGAAACCCATTCTTTCGTAACCACGAGAAAAAGCTTCCAAACCACCCTCATACTTGTCAATTGCCTCCCTCATTTTCTTGTACTGTGAATACCTAAAAGTGAACAGCATAGAAAAAAGGACTTTAGATTGTAGCTGGCCATGTCAAGGTGATGGAAATGCAGAGAAAGACCGCACTGCTGCTTGGAGCTGAAAGAAGCAGATAAATACTGAGGCAAAGAGATAACACCAAGAGCAAAACCATGATTGCGTAACCAAAGTAAAATACTGCCTCGAGAGCAAGGACGTCCAAACAAAGAGAAATCAACAGAGAAAATAAAGATTCTGGAAGTGCATGTGAGCATTTGGTTCTCCGAGTTAGTAAAATTGGAAAGTTGAAGAATAACACAGGATTGCTGATGAACCAAAATACAAAGCATGGCAGACTGCTACAAGAAATTAAACTAGCATATAGCAGTACTATGGACCTATTGCGTCTTTCACGACTTAGACTTGAGAGACAAAAATGGAGAATGTATAAAGCAAATAATCAAACCTAGGCAGAAGAACAAGCAAAACCCAACATAGAATCATGTCAACCGAAAACAAGCATAGATGACGATGAGAAAACAGAAATACTAAGAGCATTCAGATAGAAGAAGCTTTGTTTCAAACAAATGATGGCTAAAATATTGTAAAGCATCTTAATTCGGAGGTGTCTCTCTTGCTCAGCAAGAAGAGTTTCAATAGAGCATGTTTCCATAATGCATACACCGCTCCTGTGCTATTGAAAATTATAACATATCTGGTCATATCCCCTCCCAAAGAGGCTTGGCACAAGGTGATCATCTCCCTCTTTGTTCACCGAAGTGGTGATCATTTATCTCCCCCTTTTTATTAAAAAAAGGAAGGCGTCTGGGCCAGCTTTTGTGCACTTCAACTAATTCCACGGAGTACCTGCCACTTCTCACCAACAACTACCAGGCCAATGTTAGAAAAAACGAGAAGAAATCACCTAGTATTTTTGTCTCTAAACCTGAGACCTCATGGTGCTCAACCCACTTCATTGACCACTTATCTCCCTTTTTGTCCATCACCAAAAATAAATTGAGGTACTTAGACATACACTAGAAGTGGATGTAGACAAGGGAAGGATAAAGGGATCTAATGTGGAGCCAGTAGACCATCACAATGCACCTGTTACCCCCATATGTTATGCATGATAACAGCATATTATGTTATGCTGAAGAGAGACAACTGATACACCTAAGAATCATTTGATTTGCCTTTGTGAGTTCCTGGCCGCAGAATCAACATGAATCAAACTTTGTTCTTCTCAGTCAATGAAATTCACAACATACATTCACTGGCTGAAATGATGTGATACAGAATTCGTGAACTACCCATTTTCCAAGGACTGTTTGTCTTGTGACCAAATATAAAGGGACAGCAGAAAGGAATGGAGTTATAGAAGGTGGAGAGAAGACTGTACTGGAAGAGGCACTATCTTTCACTGGGTGGCAGACTAGCACTTATTAATAGCATCCTATATACGATTCTTCCAACAATACCATCACCTTCATGAGTTCTAGGAATGAGTGACAAGCTTAGAAGCATTTCTATGGGACAGAAATGCAGAAACAAAGAGGTACCACCTACATAAGTGGGCTAAGTGCAGAAGTGAAAGGAGGCTCGTGGCCTTGGGGTAAGAAACCTGAAACAGTATAACAGAAGCCTCTAGAGTTTGACTGGGTAATAAAAGAAATTAAAGTTTGACAAGATGCATAGCAGGGCCATATTACCCTCAAAGATTAGTTCCTAATCCTATGACATGCACGGCAATTTGCAACTGAGTTGCTGAAGAAAGAACTGAAAGATTTCACATATATGTACACAAATGGACTGGTAAGCAGTAGCATATGAAAGTATGAAGATGCCTAAATATAATCAACCAGACCATCACAGGCACAAAGTACAATAGCCTATAGATGAGTTCGGACTCTATAATAAGCAAATTACTCAACGAATGAAAACATTTTTACCTGTAATCAAGGTGTTGATGATAGTTTGTCAAAAGAGGGTCTATTTCATAAATCTTCTGACCAAGTCCAGGTGGAGGAACGCTCTTTTCTCTGATCCTATCAGATTCATTGATGATTGTCTCTTCAGAAGTATTTAATGTTTTGGACTCCTTCAGTTTACCACCTTCCTGCAGTTGTAGTGATGAAGAAGTATCCAGCTCTTCAACACTTCCTGTAAAATCACTTGCTGGCTCAACGTCACTGTTCTCAGTTTCAATCTGGCTACCGTGTTCCATTGTCGAACTATTTACATCAGTTGATGCCTAAAACACGGAATGTAAATAAACAATTATGGGCAAATTGACCAAATTAATCTCCAAATTCATTTCTCTGGTAAACAAAATGCAATAACAACATTTAAGCAGACTCGTGAAGATATCTATTTAAAAGTGATTTCTGCGTGAAATCTGCAACCTCAACCCACCCACCCCAAAAGAAGAGTTTATTATCATGCGAGTGGAGAACAATGTAACATACTGGGGAATTTTCGGGAGCTGTCTCGTTGAACTCGAATTGGTCTGTTGAGGATGAGGAGCTATCACTCTGGCTGCCAGGCACAAGGACTTTCCCCGATGCTGCAACTGTAGAAGGTCGGTATTCGGACTCTTGAGAAGACTTTTCAGCCAAGATCTTCCCTACATTCATATATCAGATTAGTTGTATCTCCACAATAAAAGACCACTATTCAGAGAAACTTAGGCTACATAAATGTCAATTAATCATTGGTTGAAAAAAGCAAAGACTTGTGTGATTAGAAATGATGCTCCAGAAGCAATCAACAAGTAATTTTCCTTCCAATCACAATTTTACCAAACTATGTCAACTACATGTTCACGGAAGAAAAAGGTTAGATTACTTAGTCTAACAATCAAACAGTCGAATCAAAACCATATCCCACCATAACCTCATATAAAGACCACAATGAAGAAGAAAATGATCCTACATCTTCTCCGTCTCCTTGAACATATAACACCAACTGACCCAAACAACCTTCCCCTTTCTAAAATATTCTGCCGTCAAGATCACCCCTCTAGTAGCTAGCCAAATGCACACCTTTCTCGACACCTTAAATATTCAAACTGTGTTAGAACTTATTAATAAGAGAAGCCCAAATTCTTCAGACAAAAACCTCAACTTTCAGTCTTTCAACCATTCAATCAACACATCACATAAAGAGGGAAAAAAAAAGGCTTGAATGAAAATCCTAGCACTGATTCTTACAGAAAAGTTATACTTCAAAGCAATAAAGATCTCACCAGGAAGCACCATAAAGAAAGTCCCTTTAAAGATAAGTCAAACTCAATGATTGCTGACCAAACTTCAAAATGTTGCTACCTTTACACTGCCGACCAACCATAAAAGTTCAAAATTGTGCCCTCTCAAACAATATACTCAAAAGGATATAACACTAATTTTTAAGGATCCCCAATTATACAAACCAAAGAAAGAAGCTTGACCCATCAGGAATTGAAAAAGTTGCTACTTTAGTAATGTCAATCAAGTTTCTCCATGAAAACCTCAACGTTCACCGCTAACTCAACAAATCACGTAAAGAAAAAAAAAACTAATCACTAAAAAAAGAAAAAGACAGTCCTAACACTTTGATTCTTACAACTCATATTTTCTAGCAATAAAGATCTCATCAGAAAGAACCATATAAAGGGTCCCTTTAAACCCAACCCAAATTCAACTACGGCCGACCACACTTCAAAAAGCTACTACCTTTAGTAATGTCAATCAAGTTTCTCCATGAAATTCATAATGTGTTTTCTCAAAGAATATAGTACAAACTTTAAAAGGGTATGTATAATGCTAACTTCAAGGAACCCCCAATTACACAAACCAAAGAAAGAACCTTTACTCATATCAGGACTTGGAAAAAAAGTTGCTACCTACCTTTAGTAATGTCAATCAATTTTCTCCATGAAAACTCACCATTTTTGCTTTCTCAAAGAATATAATGTCAATCAAGGTTCATCATTTTTGCTTTCTCAAGGTACTAAAAAGAATATACACAATACCAACTTTAAGAACCTCCAATTACACAAACCAAAGAAAGAACCATGATCCAATTAGGACTTGAAAAAGTTGCTACCTTTAATAATGTCAATCAAGTTCTCCATGAAAACTCACATTGTTTCATTCTCAAGTGTCAATCAAGATTCATCATTTTTAGTTTCTCAGACACTAGACTTCAAAGGGTATACACAATACTAACAAGAACACCTAATCACAGAAACCAAACAAAGAACCTTCACCCACATCAGGATTAATAAAGACACACGCACATGCCAAACTCAATTACAGCTGACAACACTTAAAAAAGCTACTAGCTTTAGTAATGTCAATCAAGAATTATCATATTTGCTTTCTCAGACACTATACTCAAAAGGGTATACACAATACTAACTTTTAAGGACCCCAATTGCACAAACCGACGAAACAAGCTTCACCCACATCAGGCTTCCAAAACACACACACACACAAAAGCCAAACTCAGGTACAGCTGACCACACTTCAAAAAGCTACAACCTTTAGTAATGTCCATCAAGATTCATCATTTTTGCTTTCTCAGACACCATACTCAAAAGGGTATACACAATACTAACTTACAAGGACCCCCAATCACACAAACCAAAGAAGTAACCTTCACCCTCATCAAGATTCCAAAACACACACACACAAAAGACAAACTCAATTTCAGCTAAGCACACTTCAAAAAGCTACAACCTTTAATAATGTCAATCAAGGTTCATCATTTATGCTTTCTCAGACACTATGCTCAAAAGGGCATTCACAATACCAACTTTTAAGAACCCCCAAACACACAAAACATCACACCTCCCCAACAAAAACACACACACACAGTGAGTAACAGAGACAGAGCAGTACGTGAAACAGTGTGTTTTTTCAAGAACACAGAAACATTAGCATTCCTCCGATCACCATTACTGCTGAATCCAGGTGATTTGTACACAGATGGAACAGTAGGAAAACGAACTCCAGAAAGAGTATACACCATCTTCCCTTCTTTCTCTTTTTTCTCCTTAGGCTTTTTATGAATCTATCTTTTCATTCATTCCTTGATGGAAAGAAGAGAGAAAATAGAGATCTGATAAGTGATTGGAGTAACTAACTGAGTGTCAAATTGCTGAGTTCAAGGCGCCAAGAGAAGCGTGAAGAGAGAGAGAGAAGGAGAGCCTGAGTGGAGGAGATTTCTATTTGTTAGTGAAAGAGATTATATATATACCTTCGTGGGTTTTAAAGAGTGTTATATTTGACTTGATGTGATATTATTTTTTATTAAAAAAAAGAATTAGTCATATAAATGAGAGAGAAAGTTGTTCAGACGGTAAATATTTTTCTATTTTTAATTTAGAATTTGTAGATTCGAATCATTTGTATGGATAATATATTTCAATTTTTAGTGAAATGAAATTGAATATATGAATTTTAATTGATATGATAATTGTGATTGTTTAATCACTATCTTAAGGGATTCGATTATGTAATTTAGTATGAATCTTATTTCAATTCCGAGGTTATTTTTATTAGAGGGTAATAAGAAAAAGGGACACATGATATCTCTAAATAGAAATTTTGATAATACATTTTCTTTTATTTTAATTTATACGTGAACATTTAAAAGTTTGACATGACGCCTCTTAATGAAAATTATACTGCACAAATAATTTTTTCTATATATTAATTTTTTAATAAAGTTATAATAAATATAATTAGATGCTTGCTTCTTGAAATGAGTTTGGTTTTTATTCTTTTTAGTCTACTTTTAAAATTTTTCTAAGTTCTCCATTGAACATAAGATATTTTTATTTAATTTATCATAATGATCACCACCTAGTAGTGATAAAACATAAGATATTTTTATTTAATTTCATAATAATTAATGAATCAATTAAATTGATTAATTAACCACAATTATCAGTGATAAATATGCATATAAACAAAATGGAGTATCTTTTATCTTTTTGGGAAAATGAGTTTATAAAGGCCATATTTTTGTGAAAACTTCCAAATATATAGTGATGGGTTGCATGGAGACCCACACAAAACTTTCTCCATCGTTAATTTGATATTTTTAAATTTTTTTTTCATTAAAAAAGCTGGAGTGTTATAGAGCCAAATGGGTCCTCATAGAGGCCCAAAAAAAGAATTTGTAAAAAAAATAATTATTTGAACTTTTATAAAAAAGATGAGGAATGAAAGGCTAGTAATGTAAGTCCATGTGCAAGTGATTGGCTGTCTTTTTTTATAGTGCTAGGATCAGTTTTTGTATATTTTGATTCCATATATAAATTTTTTGTTATTTTTATAAAAAAATTCAAAATATTCTTTTTATATTATGAAATAGAGATAAGATATGCGTACATTCGTCTCTTCATAAATTTCATTCTGTGGGATTATACTGGACACGTTGTTGTTGTGGTTATTGCATTCATCAGTATATGTATGGAATAGCTCTGTTTATCAAGACTTGAACGGATAAGAAGAAATCATTTAATATTTTTATGTGTCTACTAAAGTTCGAATGTTAAGGCATTTGATGTTGGAGTCCCATTTTGAAATTGGAGTAATTTAGTTTTGCCCCAAAAATTTTAACTTTTGAGAGTAAAGTAATTCCTATCAAATATAATTTTATTTTCAAACTCGTACTAAAGACCTTCGATGAAGGGATGCAGGTTACTTCTAATCCCATCTTGACCTTTAGTGAGTTTAGTAGCATTATTCATTTTTATTTTATTTTCAATTTATGTGTAATATATATATTGGGGTCACGAACCAATTTCATTTAAAAAAATGTCGCTTTCTATAAGATTTATTTGATATTCCAAACTGAAATATAATATCTCTAATTAAAAATGAAGTGATATTTTTTACTCATCATAACTTTGGTGTTCTTATTGGCATTATTCAATATGTCCATTAAAAGTTGATTGTTTTTGTTGAAGAGTATTTTGATAGGATATTCTTTTAAGTTCCATTGACTTGTCACCATATGCTTATATTGAAAAGATACCAATAATATCTTGATTTTTAGCTTACTATAAATTCATCCACTAATTCCAAATTAGGGCAATGCCCAATCTTGTTTACATGAATTAATTCAAAATTATTATGGTAAAATAAACCAATGAAGAAAAAAAACAATATATTAATCATAATCAAAGTGATAAATGTGTATCTATTAAAATATATAGCATATATAATTTGAAATAATTATCTTTGCGTGCATGTAAGTTGGAAGTCACATTTTTTTCCTTTTTGTGAGCTAATAACATGAAGGGACGGATATGCATAGAGGTGATGTAACACAACTATATTTTGACATTTTCTTTCATGAAATGATCAATTCAATCATGTGTAAGAGAATTGAGTTAATATAAAAATATTTAGGCGTCGTTGCTGTTGACATTCAATTTTTACCCTCCACGATATAAATTAATCATCGAGCTTTTAAATTTTTAACAATTTGAAATAATTAGCTTTCGAAATGCAAAAAATATTTTCTCAAATAAATTTCATTTTTTTTACTTCAGGAGTTATTATTCTTGATTATTTTGGTTTGATAATATTAAAAGCTCTTTAATTAATTTGTATAATTCGTCGTGTAGTTAAATTAATCAATCAAGTTCAATTTGATTACTTTTAATTGACTAAATTTTACAATCGAATTGGTCAATTTTAAATCTCATACCCATGTAACCCATTTTCAACCTTTATTTTGGACCAACCGGCCCAATCCATCCCCTTGAACCCATTTCCAACTTTTCTTTTGGACCAATTTCTTGGCCCGAATCCCAAACCCAATCCATATTCCCTATACCCGGCCCACCTCTTTTAATTCCTACCTTTTTCAGCCAATATATGTTACATTATATACATTCCCGCGCTTAAACCTAACGCGCCCCTCTTTCTCCTTTCGCCCCTACGCGTCTTCTTCCAAGAATAGCGAAACTCAGGGACGCAGGCAAAGCTTCAGCGAAGCAGTCCCCTTTGACTAGCAAAACGACACCCAGCTAGCATCTCTATCGTCTTCCCCAAGCGGTAGTCTGCAAACCTAGCAGCAAAAGCTTCAGCAACCCAGTTCCAAACTCAGCAAAACAATATCAACGATCAAAAATCGACAGCGACCCCTTCTCAACTTTCAAATTCGAATTCAAAAACCCCAGATTTCATACAAGTTTTTCCCCAAAAACGACCTCCATTTTCTCCTATAAATATCCCCTTATCCTCATTGTTTTAGGGGATTCTCACTCTCAATACACGAAATTCCTACTCTTAAAGTAACCAGATTTTTAGAGAAGCTTGTCCAGGAACTTCTAGTTTTGAAGTCAGAATTTTCAAAACAAAGTTCCATTTTGGTGTTGAAATCCCGTTCAAGCTCATCGTCTCAGCTCGCTGTTCCAAAAAGGTAATGCCCTAGTCTCATCCATTTTCTTTCTGTATCATGAATGAAATTATCATGATACGTTGGCATTTAGGTGAGTTTGTTTCTGCCTGGAATTGCTGTGTTAAGACCCCTTAACACCATGTTTGTTGTTGTTGTTAATCGACTTCTGAAGTGGATCTTGATTCAATTCATCTTAACATTTCAGGCTTTAAGAGCTAAGTTTTGATATGAGCTTAAGGTTTTCTGTTGAAATGATTTCGAATCCGCAAGTATATGTTATGTTGGCTTCATTCCCTTTTCTGTTTTGAGCTTCGGTTCTGACTCCTAATTAGTCATTGAGTCATTTTGAAGTCGTCTGTAACCAGTACCTGCTTAGGGTCATCCTTGGACCTGATTTTTGCCTACTAACGTCTTAGTTCTAGCATATTACATTGTGTTCTGATGGTGGTTTTGTATCCCTAAATGCAGTCAGTTTGCTTTGGCGAATACAACTTACTTAGCTGTTGTTCATCGTTTCGTTCTAATCTTTTTCTAGTCCTATTTGTTTTCATGAACTATTTAATTGAACTATGAATCTAGTTGCAGTTGCTATGTGGCTGCTTGAATGATAATAAGACACTATTGGTTTACATGTATGCTCCAGATTATAAGTTTTAACTCCATATTCACTTAAATCTTACATTAACGCAAATCTGTTTCTCTGTTGGTTTGGATGTTTCCTCAGTCGTCATATTCGAGTTACATTGGTTTGGTTTTTTCTTGTTTAACCTGTCTTTTGTTTCGAATATGGTCGCTGTTTAACCTCCAAATGTCGTGGTATCTCTTTTTGATTTGTTTCATTTATTGCTGTTGCATTTCTTCACAAACAAAGAAGGGTCTTACTCTAAAATTTTTACACGTTACGATACGTATTTCTAGTCACTATTTTGTCTTAGTTGTCTGTTCCCATTTTTGGCATCTCTTTTTAATATCACTGTGTTTGGATCTGGAGTACCCCTTTTATTGTTGGACTTGGTTTTAGTTTTCATATTTAGTTCATTTTGGGATTCAACTATTTTAGCATGACAATCACATATTAGTTGTATATCAAATCTGGTTACTGTTTTGTTTAGATTTACTCTTGTTTACTTAAGTGAAAGTGATTAGTGCAGCCTAGTAGTTGAATATGTTCTGTTAATTTCCTTTGCTTCCAGAATTTCTTTTTGGGGGGGCTCTGTATTGGCTTGGCAGGTTTTGATTTCTTCACTATCTATTTCGAGGTTTGTCGATACATGATGTAACTATGTTGTAGCTTTGGCTGGATCCTTTTCATAAATTGTCATAGCTCTTTTTCGTCTATTCGCTGATTAATAGAAATAGTCCTCTTTTTAAAAGATATGTTTTGTTCAGAGAGTCAATTCTCTAAGTTTAGTATTTCAGGTATTATTTATGTTACAAATGAAGTGAACTTATATACTAGTTGATATTCCTTGTTTAGTTAATTTCATTACATCAACAAAGCTTCTCTTTATGGGTCGTCAACTTGTTCTTTTCAATGATCTAAAGCTTACTGTTTCATCTTGTTTAACCATCCAAAGAGTCTTTTACATATATTAATCCACATATTTTACTACTTTTACTGCATGTAAAATCTTTTGGGGGTCCCAAATGGAGACTCTCCTCGTTTGCATTTCGAATTGAGTCAAAAATTCGAGATCAATGCTTTTGAGTCAGCCTCATCAGTTTACGGGGTTCGGAGAGCTGTCACAATTGGAGGAGGCTGGCATATACAATTTTGGGAGTCAAAACAGCCCTATATACACTGATACATAACGTGCATAGAGTGGTGCAATACAACAAAAATAGGGCTTAAAAGGTCCACAACTTTCAGCAGGCAGCAGATGGGTCGTTGTAAAAGGGTTGAGCAGGCCCAAAATTTATAAATTGGGACAGATTTGAATTTGGGCCTGCCCGGCCCAATTTTACTTTTTTTTTTTTTATTGTTTACTAACTCTAACATCATTTTTATTATTATTTGTTAATCTAGTTGTTTCCCCAATATTGTCTCCATTTCTGTCAATTCTCATTATTAATTTTAAGTGTTAAGCGTTAGTTAATTTTAAACTTAGTCAATTATTGCAAAATTAGTCAAGTCTTTCAAGTTTAATCAACCCTTTCAAATTTAGTCAATTCTTTTAAATCTAGTCAATTCTTTTAAATTTAGTCAATTTTTGCAAAATTAGTCAAGTCTCTCAAATTTAGTCATATTTTAAATTTAGTCAAGTCTTTTAAGCTTAGTCAATTTTTTTCTAAACTTAGTCAATTTTTTCAAATTTAGTTAATTTTTTCAAAATTAGTCAACTTTCTGGCGAACTTAGTCAATTGCAAAATTAGTCCATTCTTTCAAAATTAATATATTTTTCAAGAATTAGCCAGGTTACTTTCAAGTCTAGTTAATTTTTCAAATTTAGTCTAATTCTTTCCAAATTAGTCAATTTTTTTTAAACTAGTCAACTTTTTTTAAAGTCTGTCAAATCGTTAAAAGTTAGTCAACTTCCTAATAGTCGGTCAACCACATGTTAGCGGTCATTTTGAGTGATTAAGTTCTTGTCAAAGTGGAAATCGAACCCGACCCTTTCTTTGGTATATTTTAAAAGATTTTCTCTGTTAGGTCTTTTAAAAGATTTATTGATTTCCTAATTATCCTTAAAATTAGGTGACGACTCTTTCAAATTTTGAAAAATGATTTGTACTTAAATTAATTAAGTATTAAATTGAATTTTCGAAATTAAAGTCAATTTTTGAATTGACAGTCGCAGATACAACACACACTCCATTTGATGCATGCAGATTTCTTTGTGGATTAAGAATAGATAGTTATTTCATCAAAAATAAAATTACCCCCTCTATCTCCATTTTTACTACACTTGTTTCATTTTTTTTAATCATCTTTAATAAAGATGCTCCCTAATACTTAACAGTAAAGTTTTTAGCATATGTAATAACCATCTAACTATTAATATGTTTAATATTATATATACTGGTCCTTTTGAGTTTCATTGAATTTTATTTGGTTGATTTTTCATTTGATGTCGTGTATCTTTCTTGGACTCAACTCATTCATATCCACAATGAGTGTAACATTTTTAAAGTAAAACATTCTCAATTACACAGCTACACCAAATGCAATTTCATGTTCAAGGTTCAAATTTAAAAATTTTAAACTTAAATTAACATTATATGAAACTTGAAAAATGTTATTGAGTTGGGTGCACCTATAAAATGTGCTAGTTAGTCCATTAATTTGTTCTCTTCCTATACCTTATTTAATCTATATAAAATAAGTGGTTAAACTCTATTGCAGTGATAATACTGTAGGGTAGGTCCTGTGAAAAATAGCTCGACATGAGGATGATAAAAAGCTCAACACCTCTCGTTCTTATTACTTTTTCAATATGAAAATGAAAAAACAAAACAGACATGAGATAGGAAATCTAATGTTTCACTATGACTTCGAATAATGATCCCGAATTCAAGTTGATTCTATTTCGACTCTTCTTCAGAGAAAGATGATCAACAATTCCCAGTCATGATCCTTATGGATCAGATTATCCATGTAATATACAAAAAGAAACTATCATAAAAATTGTCAATATTTTGACAAAGAATATCTAAGTCGTGAAAACAAAATAAATGATACTTTACAATATGGTCTAGGTGCAAATGAATTCTCGATCCTATTACAACATGTTAATTATTTTCATATAATCTGAGTTAATTAATGTGATGATGTTTTGATAAGTGTAATACTCTCCATGTTATGAATACCTAGTAGATTGAGTTATAATAAATATATAATTTTTTTTATTTGATCTTTGATATTTATATTGAAACTTGATTAAATTTAAATTCACATATTACGGGATTTATTTCTGAAGACAGCGCGTTCTCAATTAATTTTTTCTATTTTCAAAAAATTTCAATTCGAAATCTTTAACTAAAATAAAATAATTCTAAATTATTTCATAGCAACATTTGAACCCCTTATGAATACGCTAGCAATATGACAAAATTACGCACTTTAATTTGCACTAAACAAATTATGCTAATCAACTAAAAGCTCACTAAGTGCATTATTATTGAAGTGGTAATTAACTTTATTTGGTGATTACTAGGTTTACCATAATAATTATCTCAAATAAAGAGTCAAACTATATGTCAACCTTATAACAAAATTTAACACCTTATCTCTTTCTTTTACTTTTATATATGTAAAAAATAAAAAACGAATGGTTATTTGTTTAATATTTGTTTTTTTAAAAAGTATTTCTTATTAAAAGTGATTTTAAAGATTATTTTATTGCTATTATAAAATTTATGTGAATATATCCTTTATTTTTTTAAGTAGTGTTAGATTCGAATTCTATATTTATTCATACTTCATATAATTATCAATATTACAAATAAAATATTAGATTATTGTCTCATGTTTACTATAAATTATGATATTTTAAGATCGTGATTAAATATTTCGTTATAAAATTTCAAATTACATTAAAAAAAAGAAAATCTCTAGACTATGATCTAAGATAATCCATTAATTTATAGAAGAAATAAAAAGATGACTATTTGCTAAATAATTATCCCCAAATTTTTACTATTATATGGAACATTGTTTATATTTTATCATTATACCAATAGTTCTACTTCTCTTTAGTTTTGTCTATAACAATAAATAATTAATAAGCTATTTTAAATAGGCCACGTCAAATAGATGACGTGGCATGATATAATTGGTGTGCTGAGGTCATTACACCAATTGAATGAGGCTTTTATTCCATTGTTGAAAGTTCAAACTTTGATGTTCCAAAAAAGTTAGTATTTACATGCATCAACTTTGGGGATAAAACATTTTGGTCCCTTAATTATTTATATAAATTTTTATTTCAATTCTTATAATATATGATTTTTTATATTTATTTAATTATCACAAAATTACTTAATATTAATCGTAAAAGTTGTGAAACACTCTGCTATTTTCTTATCGTATGATTCTGCCAGATTATTCTATTTCATCCATTCTGTATTCTACTTAGTAATTCATAATCTTATGATTCTTTAACATGTGTTTTTTATAATTCATAATCTTATGATTCAACATCAATGATTTACGTCCATCTTTTATTCTTTCCATTTTAAAAAAAGAATAATTAGATAATATATGCCTAGTTTATGACAAAACATTATTCCTTTCTCCTCCTCTAGCTGTTGATGAGGGGCAATCCATCGATCCCTGTAACCATATTTGTTGTTAAATTGTTACACTAAGATTCTCAGAAATACGTATGAGTTTAGGAAATAATTCCTTATTGGACAACTGATGTTAAATCGAAACGAATATTCTGTAAATATGTGAAGTAATAAATAATATAACAAAAAGGACTATTTTGTTAGCAATATTCGATGATTGATAAGATAATTTAAGTATTCAAACATAAATTAATTATTGAAGTTAAGTCGAGAAGGTATAAAAAAATTATCTAAAGTATTACACTCAAATGAACTAAAAAAATCATAACCTTGGGTCAGAAGTTATATAAGAATACATGTTAGCTAAATTAGATAATATAAAGATAATTCTGAGGTTATAATAGCAAATAACATAAAATTTGAGATACTTCAGTAGAAAGCGAACTGTAGCCGTCTAACCGATCTAAATTTGCACCTCGGCCCGGTAGTTGCTTAGCGATTTTGCGCTACTCCGGCGACCGTGGGATTTCCTCCGGCGAACTTCCGTCGACATACGGCATCGGCGATCTGCATTCACGGTGAGTCAATTCCTTGATTATGGTATATATATATATATGTATGTATATATGGTGCAGTTTTGCTAGGGCTAACGAATAGGAGTAGCACTTTATTTGCTAGGGTAAACTAATTGCTGAATTTTTTTTTCGTAATGAATATACAATGTCGAATATCTGTGTGAGTTGATGAGTTGATTTTCAGTATCCAGAGCTATCTAAATCTGTCTTATTCATAGTTTGGATTTCAATAGAATCAATTGTTACCTGAATTATCAAAATTGCGCAAAAAAGAACGTTTAAAAAATAAAATTAAGACTTCACTGAATATGCCAATTGTCTATCAAAAAAATATCATTTTCTAGTTATGTAATGTTTCGTAATACTTTTAGCTACAAAAATCAGTATTATAGTGCATTATCCCTATAATATAACTAATACTGATATTACTAGTGATGCATAACTCTATCCACCTACCAAACAAGCCTTAGGGTATTTTGTTTCTTTCAAGTGTGCCATTGAGGTGATACATACAATTAATATTAATGCATTCATCAAATCTGCTTGCCTCTTTTATGTATGTGTATGTATGTATCTCCTTGATCTGCTTTTGGTTCTTCCTTTAATCGGTCGAATTTATTATTTTTATGTATGTTTCGTATTAGATCGAACTGAATTTGGGGATTTTTGGTTCATTTTTTGGGACGCTTTAGAGTTGACACTATGCTATGAATCGGGATCACCATTTTGTGATTGGTAAAGAAGTGTCAATAAAGTTTGAATAGACAATTCGTTTGATACCTGTGGTGTTTAGCTCCTTTAATTCCATGAGATACCTCCCAAGCTAACTTTATCCATGGAAGGTTAGACACGGAAAAAGAAATCACCATAGTTCTCAAACCACCTTATTAACCACTAGGCCACACCTTTGAGTGCTTTGAATGTACAATTTATTGAAAGTTGATATGGAACTTCTGCAAATCGTTATCATCGTGCTAGATTGTTTTTGATGGATCAGAATTGCACCCAAATAGCTGAACTTCTCATGATGAAAATACTTGAAGTTGAACTAATATGTACAATTTTGTAGGTAGTTTTAAACCACTGTTTTGTCCTTATTTTGTAGTTAGTTTTTGGTTCTATAGTTTTGAACCAATGGTTTGTCCTTGAATTGGATGATCTTGTATTTGATGAGTTATGCTCAACTGAAAAAAAGATCATTTTGTCAGTAGTATATCAAGCTTAGTGCAGCTTAGCTAAACTTGTCATTATATAAGGCAGAGATTGATAAACTTTGTTTAAAAGTATATAATTTTTCCGAATTGTATATCAAGGCTGGTTTGAGCCCTTTCTGTATGTATTCTAATAGGAATCACCATTTCAGGAGTATATCTTCTACATTCTAAGAGAAAATCAATATGGGGGCTTCTGAAGAGAACAGCGCACTTTTTCCCATCTTCGTCTTGACTTTAATGGCTCTGCCATTAGTTCCTTACACCATAGTCAATTTATTTGGTGCTTTCAAGAAAAAAGCTGCCAAAATCAATTGCCAGTGTTCGGTCTGCGTTCGGTCTGGGAAGTATCACAAGTCCATATTCAGGCGGGCAAGTTTCTATATAGCCTAGTTTCTGGATTTTAATATTGAAGTTAAATTCTGTAATCAGATTTATTTATTTTTTCTTTTGATTTTCAGATTTCAAACTTCTCAACATACAGTAATCTGACCCTTGTACTGCTGTGGATCGTCATGGCTGTTCTAGTTTATTACATCAAGCATATCAGCACTGAGGTAAGTGCTGTTTATCTGGTTCTTCTTTTTAAACTTGATAGGCATTTCTTTGTCTGTAATGCAAGCGTGTCGCAACCTTTTTCCAAGAACTCCTTAACTTGGAAAAAATGATACTATCGGTAGTAATAGTTTCGGAAAATGCAAAAGTTACCAGTTTCCAAAAAAAAGATAAGTTTCGGAAAATGCAGTTTCTTTTCGTCTATATGTTCAACTTTTTCATGGTGTTATCAAAAGAGAAAAGAGCAAAAAAGCTCTAATGTTCATTGGGGCTTTAAACGCTAATAAAGAGTGAGCTTTATCGAGAAAAGGCACAAATGGAGAAAACATACAAATATATATATATGCGCTCAGTCCAAGACTAGTAATTATAAGTATGAATGACAATTTTTTGTATTTACGATAAAGTGAAATATCAATGGTTTAGTGTCGCCTCTTTAGGAAGTGCTCATTCACATGGAAAAGTATGTCTTAAAGCTTTGATGATGGCACTGGAGCGCACATTAAGCCAGGCGAAGCGCATAACCTGTTTTGAGCTTTGGTTTAGGGCTTAAGCGCGCCTTTGATAACAACTCTATTTATAAGATAATGTTTACATGTTCCTGAATCTAATGCTGTCTTCAATAGTACAACATTTGTTTTCCTAAGTATTTTAGTGTTTGTCTCTGTTTGTCGTATCTGGTAAGTCTTCAAATTCACATATCATAAATGTTTTACTTACATAATGACTGAGGAATTCGTTTACTGATGTCAAATTCCCATGGTCGTGTGTGTGTGCGTATATTAGTTATGATAGCCCTATTGTGCCCGGGCTCAATGACATTAATTTTTATAGCAATTGGTTACACTTTTTACAAATGTGTGGTATAATATTTATAATATTCATTGAATGTACTACTATTGTAGAAGTGCATTAGAAAAACAAGCTATAAGTTGTTTTACAAATTTGAAACACAGCTCCAAATTACATTTTGAATTTCATGGTTAAACACAGATCTTCAAGTACGTTAAAATTTATCCGGAAAAATGTGAATTGTAATATTTATAGCCAAACAGATAACCTAGAAGTGAAATGATATAAGCGATGGCACGATCAATTTTTTGCCTTTTCCATGTTAACAAAGGAGCATGCAATTGCTACATCAAAGTTCTCTTTGAATTTTTGGGTAAATCTTACTATTGAAAAAATAGCAGAAAGCTAATATTTGTCCACTATATTATTATTATAATTTTAACTTTTACTTCTCAGTTTTAACATAATAAGAGATTTTTTTTTTCATGTTTTACCCTGATGTTGATTACTTATTCCCCAATTATTTGTCAAGACTTGGGATTATAGATAATTTAATATGGGATATTGTAATTCAATACTCTTGTTAATCATTAATTTAAGAGGCGTGCAAAATTTAAAGTGCTCAAATAAAACTGAATGGAGTGACTACGAAATATAGATTGAGTCCAAAAAATTTTTTCATGGGCCCCAGCTGGTGATAGTCTGATAGATCCTAAGCAAACATGTTGACACCCTCCTGCTTAGGATTGTTCACATTTATTACTTAGTAATAATAATATGGATAAGTTCAAGTTCCATTGGTCTTAAGAGCACATTGTTATAAGCGCCATCTTTATCAACCTTCACACTGTCCTCTAGAATTTCCCTGTGTACATGGCTGAAACATTTTATTCTGTAGGTACAAATATTCGAGCCATTCAGTATTCTTGGACTGGAACATGGAGCTTCAGACTCTGAAATAAAGAAGGCATATCGAAGACTTTCCATTCAGTATCATCCTGATAAAAATCCAGATCCAGGTTGAATACAGAGCTATTACTAGGTATTACCGTGACTAGCTATATTTGCAGGCACTTGGCCATGACAGTTCATCTCTTCTATTGCAGAGGCACACTCATACTTTGTTGAATATATATCAAAGGCTTATCAGGCTCTGACAGATCCGATATCTAGGGAAAATTTTGAAAAATATGGCCATCCTGATGGACGGCAGGTAATTCACTTCTATAATTGTTCGGTGGATGTGGGAGATAGGAGGACATGGAAATGTCGACATCGAGTTGTTCTGCTTTTAGTCTGAGACATGATCTTTTCATTTGACCGGACTGTACTCATTTTTAATAAATATGTTTTTTGTCTTTTGTGTTTCCTGCAGGGGCTTCAAATGGGCATTGCCCTCCCTCAGTTCCTTCTAAACATTGATGGAGCATCCGAAGGAATACTGTTGCTTGGAATTGTTGGAGTCTGTATAATTCTGCCCTTGACAATTTCTGTTATATACTTGTCTAGGTCGTCAAAGTATACTGGAAACTATGTCATGCACTCGACATTAGCCGCATATTACCACTTAATGAAACCTTCTTTAGCTCCAAGGTATGTAAGAGACATAGTCTATTCGCTTTTCTACTCATACACACCTTAGTTTGTAGATTGCTTCATAATGTTGAAAAATCACATTTGCTCGCTGAAATGTTGTCAGTGTAATAGTTGCATAGCGATGTTTTGATTTCTAGTCTATAGTCTAGAATCAGATAGTTCTCTCTCCTGTTCCACTATGTGGTAGTCGTCTCTTGCTTGGATGATGTTGCTTTTGTTTCCTCCATTCTGTCTCTTGTAATGTTGCTTCAATGATGCAGCAAGGTCATGGATGTTTTCATCAAGGCTTCTGAATTCATGGATATTCCTGTTCGGCGGTCTGACGAAGAACCTCTGCAGAGACTGTTTGTCTTGGTTAGAAGTGAGCTAAATTTGGATCTTAAGAATATTCGGCAAGAACAGGCTAAGTTTTGGAAGCAGCATCCTGCTTTAGTAAAGGTATGCGCAGTCTCTCTTCTTTTTCCAATGTCAAAGCCTTGTCACAACTGTCCCTTTTTTTTTTTTCAAAATTAAGAAAAAAAAGAATATAGCTGGAACTACTACTCTGCTTGCAGACTGAATTGTTGCTTCAAGCCCAATTGACACGTGAGACAGCAGCCTTGTCTCCAACTTTGCAGCGTGATTTCAGACGCGTACTTGAACTTGCACCTCGGCTGTTGGAAGAATTGATGAAGGTATCACCATTCATTCTGTTTGTAGTCTTAATACTACTGTTAGTGCTGGTTTTCTTTTTGTCAAGGTTATTGGTAGTCAGTGGGGGGATCCAGGATTTTCGCTCAGGGGGTCCGAAATATAAAAATATGAACGCAGTGCATTATATGTGGGATTCGAACCTGCGTGGCACAGGTTCATTTTTAAAGAAACTTACCACTATACTAGCCTTCACTTATTGTTCAGGGTGTTCAAATTTAATAAATATACGTAATTGTAAAAAATTTACCTTGTATAAACAATGAAATTTTTCGTCGAGGGTGGTCGATGAACACCCTACCCGTATCCTAGGTCCGCCCCTGTTGGTAGTGGTGCTTTTCATCTACTGCTTGCATGGTATATGTGGTAATTGTCATTAGAAAAGGAACTATACCTAACAAGGTGGGAAATATATATAGAATGACAAGCTGATTTTGAAAGGGTTAAAAGGGGAATACCATTATGTTATTATCTTCAGGATGGCTATTGATCGAAATGTTCATAGTATAGCTGACTGATCCCACCCAGAGAATAGGTTTGTGGTATTATATAGTTAGCAAAGAACACACATAAATCTATATAATGCATCTCTATCACAGGGGAGAAGGCTTCTGCAAGTTCGAGCTAACTCAGTTTTTTTTTTCTTGGGGCATCTGTGTTACTCTCTTGACTTGTAGGAGCAGCAGGAATGAGTTGGTAACCAGATTACTGTCATTTCTTCCGCATTGGGTTTTAATGCATTTTGTTTCAGCTGTAGGATTGCGAAAAATGAAAAGTTAATTTGATAAATATATATAATAGGGTTTTAATGGTGTGTTTTGTAGAAATATATTGTGAGGTAGTATAAGCAGAAGAATTTGGTCTGACTAGAAGGAAAAATCTTAAAAACATAGCTACGGGATTGTATAATATGTGTCTATGATCTTAAATAAGCTTCCGATGTGATTTAATTAACTATATATTACATAGAATATCTAATTGAAAGACCAAGTATATGATTTAATCCAAAAGTTTTGTTCCTTGCATCAAACTAAGAAGTTCGTAATTAACATATAGATCTCTATTTAAATCCACAGGTTCGATGGTGTTATCCAAGTATCTCTATTAACAAGAGTAATGCTTGTGTTTAACGTTTGGTGTAATATATAAAATTTTATAGATGTTTCATAACCCTACATAGAAAATGGATCAAACCTTTTTTCTCAAAATTAAAATAAGATCCCTTTTTCACCTTATTGTATGATGACATGTTTTTTCTCAACCCTTTTTAACTCCTCATTTCCCACCGCCAGTACAATACTAAACCAAATGCTAATTCTAATATCTAAGTCCAATCCTGAATTAAATTGGACAGAGCTTCAATCATGTGAATTAATTCACTTTTTCAACATCACTTGTAGGGGTGGCAAATGAGCTAGTTGAGTCAGATATGGGTCGGTCGAAAATGAGGCAGTTGAATACGGATAAAATATCTGACCTGTTCCATATTTGATATGGATAAATGGGTGAACCCAATGGATGATAGGGATATATTCATATTATCGGTTGCTCCATGCTGGGTAAAGAAATAAGTACTTCCAAATCACAACTTCTTTCTCCTTTTAGGAGGGTGTAATTTGGTATGATGGAAAATAAAATAAGTGGTCTTGAGTTGAGGTCCAGAGGTCAAAATTTAGGTCCTGAGTTAGAGTTGAGAGTCTAGTGGGTCAAATTAGATCTCAAGTTTGGACTCATTTCGATTAGTAATGCTTAAGTAAATTTTTGAAAAATATTTTTTTGATTTAAGGGAAGTTTAGCAAAAAAATCCCTTTATGTATGAAAATCATTTTCTTTAAATTACAGGAAATAACATTTTTCAAAACATTTAAGTCAACCTAACATTAGAAAATTGAAAAATATTTTACTTCATACCCAAACACATTCTTAGTAAGTGTTGTACTTTTAAGAGGTTTCTATGCCCTTACACACTTAAACGGAGTGCAATTGGTTGATACACATTGGTAATGGTGTTCACTAGTTGGTTTGGGTTGGTATTGATCAAAACCAAAATCAAACTATCTTAATCAGTTTTTAAAATACTAAAATCAAACTAAATCGAATATCAAATATTTTTTGGATTGGTTGTTATCCATTTGGTTCTATCAGTATATTGGACGGCCAAAGACGCCAAGGGTTTGCCTCGCCACAAGGCAATGCAAGCGGTGAGGCTCTTGCCTTTTTGAAGTAAGGCATTAATTAATACCAAAAAATTAAAATATTTAATTGCATATATAAATAATCAAAATCTCAATCTCACTAACATATTAGTAAATATTTCAATTCAAAAACTGAAAAGTAGATACCAAAAGTGTAGAACTTGAATGAGAATAAAACTAAATCGAAGTCAATAGCGAGAAAAAAAAACCCAGAGGTAGAAGTAACTCTAAAGTCCGAAGAAGAAGGAGAAAAAAATAAAGACAAGAAAATGAAATCTAAAGAAGAAAGGAAGAAATGCATATGGGTTGGACTTTAGAGTCTCCAAAAAAGTTTGGCGGGTCGCTGGAGAAGTTTGGCGGGTTGGAGTTGCAGTGTAAGTCTAAGAGTGTAACTGTGTAAATTTGGAAGAAAACCCCTAAAATTATCTTTTAACTCTTAGAACACCCTAAATGTGTTTTTTTTAAGAAAATAAAAAAAGGTGACGCCTTTCTTGCCTTTGTCGTCTCTCGCCTTTGTTTCCATTGTTGCTTGGCGTCGCCTTTTGAAGATCTCCTTGCCACAAAGCTAAAAGGTGATAAAGGGTCCCTTCGCCTCGCCATTGGAGACAAGGCGATTGCCTTTAACAATACTGGCCATTCGATTGCTCGGTTATTAGTCATATACGAAAAATAAAAGAAATGATTTATATTTAAAAGAAGAAAAAAGACAACAATTTATTCAAAAGGACATGAATTATCTTTGTGCCCATTTTGGATTTTATAATTCTTTTTACCAAAATTTCAATTATGTTTAACTTTTTGCTTATATTGTTAGCTAATTCAGTGTACCATACAACATAAACTAACGGAATAGTTCATAAAACTACGAATATTGTTGCACAAATAAAAGACGCATCATATCTTATTCTTTTTCATTAGAATTCTTCAATTTCTGCATAAAAAAGGGTATATTATTATATATAATTATACAAATATGATATAATTTATCGGTCCATTTCGGTTATTTCTTCGGATTTTACAAAATCAAAAACCAAATTAAGTAAATTGGTTTGTTTATTGGTTTGGATCGATTTTTACCCGAACTGTCACCAACTCATGGATTATCCATATTTATAATGAATAACATGAGTTGATTCATATTTGACCCACTTTTAAATGATTGGATAACCAACCCATTTAAAATGGGGTTGGTTGAATGGATTACCATAGATTTTACCCATTTTCCCTAGCGTAATCACTTGTAAAAAAATTCACTTATCGAACATCATATGCTGGAAATGTAGTTTGGGGATAATTGGACATATTTTTGACGCCCTTGCATATATATGGTAACACCTACACTAGGATTTAGGATCAACCTTATTATTTTCAATATTACGCTAGTCACTCTATGAAGTAACCATAATAAATTAACAAATATCTGGAGCATAATTAACTATTCCCTTCCTTTCAGAAAGAATGACCTGGTTTGACTTGGCACGGAGTTTAGTAAATAAAAAAGACTTTCCGATCTTGTGGTCTTAAATTAAAGTTATGTTAAATGTACCAAAATGCCCTTTAATTTTGGGCCTCTGAAACATGCTACGTGGAAAGTTGAAATTAAAGTTCTGCCAAAAAGAAAATGAGTTATTCTTTTTGAAACTGACTAAAAAGGAAAGTAGATCATTCTTTTTGAAATGGAGGGAGTACAATATAAAAAAACACATATAGTGAGAAGTAGGAGAAAGAAGACGGAGGAAGGGAAATGAGGTTAATGTACTACTATGACAAGAAAAAGGTAGCCACATCTTAAAATTGTGAAGATATGGCAATACATAGTGTCTAGGATATGAAGTAACACACAAGTAGTGCCCTGTAAATGGTTTAAACAGTGGCTTGCTGTGTTCAGAGAATTACAAATTGATTATGTTTTTCTTTGAGCTGTGTATGGGAGAGAGGAGGGGCAATGCCATTTTGTAACCCAGGGATACAGCTGTTCAGCTTTTCATTTTTCTTATGCTCCGTTCTTTTAATCTATATCAAGTAATATGTACGAGTTGCTATGGTAATGGAAGGAGTTTGTCTTGTTACATGCAGATGGCTATTATTCCACGCCCTCCGGTGGGGCATGGATGGCTAAGACCTGCAATAGGAGTGATGGAACTGTCTCAGAGTGTTGTTCAGGTTAGGTTTTCTAGAGAGCCAGTTCTCTTCTGAAAAATTATCACTAGTTTCTACATCTATTATGTGCAACTGTCTCATCCCATTTTATCAACGTATTTTTTATCATTTTCTTCTCTTTTCCCTATTCCATTAGAACACAAGAAAAGTAACTTAGTTTCATTATAACTTGTTGGATATCATCTTGTGTACCTTAGCCATCATTTTGATTGCAATCATGCTCTGTTGGCTGTACATTGATACATTTAACTGCAATTATCATCTTGAAGTATTCAATCATATTGTCTGAAGGCATAATCATGGATAGATATTCATATGGGCATCACTGCTTATTCTTGTTTTGCGTCACATATTGTTGAGATTCATGCATTCAAATAATAAGATGGATTTCTTGTCAGCCTTCATTTTGTTTCTCTCAGTTGTTTTTTTTGGAGGTTTTTCTGCATAAAATTTGGAACTTCCAACAGTTATTGTTAGGAAGTCGAGGCTGTTTCCATCCCTTCTGAAAATTTTAGGATCTACGAAGTCCTATATACTACTCAAATTCATGCACACACATTGCCGGCACAATTGGTTTTCTTTCCTTCTCTCATTTCTAATGCATTTTACTGTTAATGATTCAGGCAGTACCTCTCAGTGCAAGGAAAGCAGCAGGTGGATCCAGTGAAGGTTATGCACCATTTTTGCAGCTGCCACACTTTAGTGAGGCTGTTGTTAAAAAGATAGCGAGAAAGGTTGTGATTATTGCTTGTCATTTCTTCCTCAAACTTTCTAAATGCCTGCCTCTTACTGAATGTTGGAATGGAGATTGTTGTTAACTATCTGTATTGGTGCTGCTTCAAATACGTCAGCTTGCTTTTGTATCTCTGATTGGTTCCGTGGTGGTGTTTGGGAAAGTTTTGAATTTTAGTTTAATTTAATAGTTAGAGGAAAATTTGACCGTCACTTCATTCTGGTGTTGATATCAGCTGTCGGCAGCTTGCTTTTGTATCTCTGATTGGTTCCTTGGTGGTCAGTTTGGGAAAGTTTTACCTGCCTATGGTTTTGAATTTTAATTTAATTCAAAAGTTAGAGGAAAAGGGATAAGAAAGGAAGTTGTCCGGATAACGATCCTGGTTCAAAATGAGGTGTTGAGTAGAGACAAGCCAAACTGTGCTGAGATTAAAAAAGAAAAGAACAGTCCACTTTGAGTGTATGGGATGTTATTTAACTTTGATTTTTTCATTATGGAGGATTGTTAGTTGTTGCTGCTTATCATAGTATTTTGGTTTGTTCCAAAATTTTATCTGCTTTACTTTTTACTCTCAATAATATTTATCAGGAAAAACTAACTTCTACTCTATAATGGTTGAGTTGTTTTGATTTATGCACTTGGTTTAATGGTGATTACTTTCATAAGTACTCGATGTCATGAAAGATGCTTTGGTTGTTTTTTTGCTTGTTTATTTTGAGTTTTCGATTACACTTTTAGCATGTTACAAATAATATATGCTTTCAATAGTTAAAGATTGACACTTGCTTTGTGTGTGCAACAGTGGCTAGTCTATGCAATGAATGCTTTCACTGTGAAGTCCAGTGACATCTCTAATCAGTTTCTTCTTTCTTTATTTCATATGCAAAATCTGAGAAATGGTGTGAACTTAATTCACATTTATGGAACAATGGAAGTCAATTTTATAAGGTCTTTTGGTATTATTACCTTGGAATATTTTCCTTTAATGGTGCTTCTCTTGTATTCATAAGAATATTGTGACTGCCCTAAATAAAGGAATCAACATTTACATTGGTTGTGGGATTTTCAGGTTAATTTATCGCATAGTGTTAATTTTCACGCTTGTATTCTTACTGAAGCAACTTCTTTCTTTACTTGTGATGTAAATGGTGTGGCAGCCTGCTTTTTTTCTTTCATGTGGCATTATGCTTGTATCAATTAGTTAGTAATTAGCTCAGGCTTTGCCATGTGAAGCCTTTTGTTTTGAATATCCCTAAATGCTTGTAGTGATTAGTAAGTATAAGTGTGGACTTTGCCAAGTGAAGCCTTTATCCCTAATTCTTTCTTCTGTGTACAGAAAGTTCGTACATTTCAAGACTTCCGTGACATGACACCAGATGAACGTGCAGAGCTGCTGACTCAAGTTGCTGGGTTCTCCAATGGCGAATCCCACGATGTGGAGATGGTTCTTGAAATGATGCCTTCAGTGACAATTGATATCACATGTGAGACAGAAGGTGAGGAGGGAATTCAAGAGGGTGACATCGTTACCATGCATGCTTGGGTTACTCTTAACCGGGGTAGTGGCTTGATACGTGCCCTTCCACATTGTCCATATTTTCCTTTTGACAAAGAGGAGAATTTCTGGCTGATGCTTGCGGACTCCCTTTCGAATGATGTGTGGCTCTCCCAGAAGGTTAGCTTCGTGGATGAAGCTACAGCAATAATTGCTGTATCAAAAACAATTCAGGAGTCAAAGGAAGGGTCTGGCGCAAGTGCTAGGGAAATAAAAGTTGCTGTTAAAGAAGCAATCGAGAAAGTAAAAAATGGTTCAAGACTGGTAATGGGGAAGTTCCAAGCACCAGCTGAGGGGAACTACAACTTGAGCTCTTTCTGCTTGTGTGACTCTTGGATTGGTTGTGATGCAAAGTCGAATATAAAGTTGAAGGTTACAAAACGCAGCAGAGCTGGAACCAGAGGTGGTTTTGCTGCAGATGAGGCTCCTGCCATTGAGGATGGAATTGAGGAGGAGGAAGAAGAAGAAGAAGAAGATTACGATGATTATGAAAGTGAATACAGCGAAGATGAAGAAGATACAAAGGAAACAAAGGGTAAAGGAGCTGTCGCCAATGGCTCAGCCCATAACAAGGGCAACAGTTCCAGCTCTGATGAATCTGGTTCAGAAGCCGACTAACTTCCTTTCTTGGCTAGTTGTTTGTTCTCCTAATTCCCCTGTTCACATGATTTTCCAATTTCCAGATGGGAAGAGAATACGAAACCTGCGAGAAAACATCCTCACTCCAAATGTTTGGGGGAGCTGGGGTGGTGGAAGGACAGGTAAAAATAGTACTTATTAGTTTTTTTTCATATTACATACTTTGGACTATCTTTCGACAGTTGATATACTTAGAACAGTTAATACTGTAATTTGATATGAATAAAACATCTTTAGTGCTTAAATTAGTACTTTTTTGTCCGACTAGAGATGGTTCTCATCCTCTTTACATTCATTTTTTGCTTTGTTAGTACCTCATTCTTTTATTCCCTCCCCAAAAGAATTGTCATCAGAGCTTGCTATACACCATCGTGTGTCAATTGGAGCAATCATCTGCCTCATTCTCCGCGGTTTAAAACCCCAATCTCAAATGACTTGTATGGATGAGTGATAACAATGTCATGCCTTCTAGTTGCAGTTCATTTTAATGCATCTGAACTATTTATAATCGTCAAAGTTACAGGTTTGCACTTTGCAGTTAATCAATTCGGCTTTTCGCTTATTATCGCATGCTTCAGTTATTTGTTTGTAATGGTGTGAGGCTATTGAGGATATACTTGCTTTTTCTTTCTCATTTTTCTCGTCTAGGTTGGCCAAGGATGTAGTTACCTTTTTCTTTTTTTTTTCTTCCCTTTTTTTGGTGACCGTTTGAGCTTGATTTTCTTTGATTTGAATGTAAAGTAAAATAAGCAGTGTACACAACTCGGTAGTCATTATGATGCCTAAGTCGTTTGGATTCTGGATTTCACGATAAACAGAGTTTAATGATAATTTTTGAAAAATTCGTGTGTTATAGTACACATTGAAAACTTCAATAATCTTGCATGCAAGTTTTAATTGCATTTATAATGTCCTAGAAAATGATACCCATAGCCTCTACACGAACATGCCACTTTTTTTTAGAGTCAAGGGGTAACAAAACTGAAATTCAGGGCTTTCTCAATTTTTCATATGGTATTAGTCGATTAATTTTTGCGAGAATATGACTGACCAACTCTATTTAACCAAAAAATTTGTTGTTGCATCCCTTTGTTGGAATTTATGGACCACAAAACATGAATTCAAAACTTTCAGGTTTTTGTGTGTATTACCTTCAAGACATAGCAGAACGGAGGTGGAGCTAGCTACATCCACCCAAAGATGGGCAGATGAACACTCTTTGTTTCCATTGCTCCAGGACTTCCCTTCAATTGAGTGTAGTTAATTTGTTTCAGCATAAAAATGACATTCATGGTTTTTATTATGGCAAATAATTCCATTAATAACCCCCGCATACTAGTAGTATATTGAAATGTAGAGAATTTACAACATAATATGGTTCTGTATTGAATCTTTGATCTACATTCAACAAAAGTCTATCCAAAGAAAATGAAAGAAGCAAATATAACTGACTATGGTGATAGAGACTATGGTAGCTGATCCAAAAGTTACCTTTATTTTTGTATTTGTTATATTTTGCAATTTACTTTGGTTATTCTGATTCAAACAAAGTGTCAATAACTTGACACAAAAACAAAATCTACTTCACCAAATGATCAGTATCCCTTACAATGTCCATTGAAGGAAGCACTATTGCAGCCACTGGCCTATCTTCAAATCCACCACCTTGATCTATTACCAGTCTTAGGCCTTCAATATGTAATTTCGCATGGTGGCCACTTACGATAATCGTTGGAGTTCTAGTCAGTTCCTATTGAAAAAAAAATGCACAACAATCAAGTTTAGTCGGAGAATCCGTTTGCATGATGTTCTTTGAAAGTATAGGACATGATATAATGAATAGCGTCAACTATGTTGCTCAGACTCTTTAGAAGTGTTGTTGCACCAGTATCGAAGTACATGCAGCAAGTGGCACTTTTGAAGAGTTCAAGCAACATAAGATTAGTGATCGCATTGAAAATTTTGTAAATGAAGCATTAAAGAGAAGTGACCTGAGGGATTTCCCATACGTCCATCCTTCCACTAAGGGCAGCAACTTTAGGAATCCTTGTGTCCTTTGCTTTCAGGGTTTTAATCTGCTGTTCAACAGGTGTGTGTTTCTCCAGGCCAGCATGAACAGCGATTAGTTTGCACCTTTTAATTCCTTCCTCAGTTTTTATGGGAACATCGTCCTAGAAAGCAAAAGAAAGAAAGAAACTTTTTAAATCTTGAATCGTGCTACTGTTGCATGTTGGCTATGCAATGACATAATCAATGAGCACTTTTGAGTTCATATATAAAGCATAAATCAAAACTTAAAACATCCTTTTTAGATCGCAACCTACTTAAGGCACTTGTGGAAAAGTTAAGGGACGGATCAATGGATGAAAAGAAGTTGAAAACGGAAGAATGGTAAAGGCAAACGAGTTTACCTCTTCAAGAATCCAAACCAAATTGGCAAGGAACTTTTTGTGCTCATCAGGAACTGCCTTCATAAGATCTGCAAAGAGTAAAACCTTACTGTTAAGAAAAGGATTATTGTGTGATTACGTAATATTGCAATAGCAGAATTAATAATCCTCATACTTCCTCCGTTTTAATTTTACTTTCCCTTTTAGTCCGTTTTAAAAGAATACCTCTCCCCTTTTTGTCAACTATTTAATTCTAACTTTTCACGTGGCATGTTTAAGACCACAAGATCAACGAACATTTTTGTACATTCTACAAATCTTTAGTTTAAGACTACAAGATTCACAAGTCTTTTTACTTTCTTAAACTTCGTGCCAAGTCAAAACCAAACAAAGAAGTTGGAGGAAGTAGTTTTTTTGGTAACTGGTAATAGTCTTATAGAATGGGCTATCAGCAATCAAGTTCTCCAGAGGTCCACGTAACGCCATATGAAAAAAGGGACAATCTCGAGCATGACAGGAAGGAACAGTGCCTATATTAGATGAACATTCCTACTCAACAAGAGTTGCATGACACACTATACCCCTATTCTCGAATGGAGGAGAACAGAAACATTGCTACGCAAATCAGAGTAGGTGATCCAACAAGGAATTGTTACAGATAATCTGCTGATACAGAATCAGGATAGCACATTATGATGGTCAATCAATCAATAACATATGCTGCAATCCCAAATTAGATAGACTCAGTCATATAAATCCTACATGTAACTCATTTCATTCCCAATACTAGATGATCTGTATTTTAACGTAAATTCGTAGTTCTCTGAAATTAGAAGGTTTCTAAACCTCGCACTTATTTCTACGTGGACATATAAGTGTAACTATAATAAGAAGCCTCTCGGAAACTATCAAACCTCATGTAAGTGCAATAACAACTAAGTCTTAATATAGCTAACTGATAACGCTCCATGTATTCTATTCTTAGCTAAATCCATAACAATTTCGAGATATGTCTTTGAGACAGCTTCCCTCTTTGTGATTTTAGGTCTATCTCATTGCCTCTTATCACCCTCAGTTGTTATAGCACCATACCTTACAGACTGGTGCATATGGAAGTCTATGTAGAATATGGTCAAACAATCTTACGTTATCTGTTTTCTCATTAATTATTTATTTGTGTTACTCGCACCCTTGTTGGAGATCTCGCCCAATCCCAAATCCTTCTTAATACTTGCATTTTGCAAGATTCATTTTGTAGATATGGTGGGTTATAGATCCCCAACATTACATATAACATTTACTATCTTCGCAAGCATTCTATAGACGTTGCCTTTCACTTTGTTAGTTATCTTCCAATCAAATAAAACTTCGATAAAACTATTCCATTTCAACCATCTAATTTTAGTTCAATATGTGACATCTTCGTTTTTCATGTCATTCTCCTGGAAGATTGAACTTATTTTTTTGAGTCGTCCTCATTTACGCACCACAATCCTGTCTAGTCTCACCTCACCTTCGTTCTTCTCTTGAAACTAATTAAAAAATGCACATAGTTCTTCTTGGTTCTACTTTTTCTAAAGCTTATTTTGTCTTACTTCGACTTATCCTAAAAACCCTTACTTTTTATAGTATTTCTAAATAGTTCCAACTTCTGAATGATTCCCTTCCTTATCATTTCAAATAGCATGTATCATGAGGCATCATCCAGTATACTATGGTGCTACCCCATCCACAAATAGAGTAAACAAGTACTACGTACTTAGGAATCATAATATGAGGATCCATAAGTAAAGTAAATGAATATTTAATTAGAAATTAGAAACCATAACATGAGGTGGGGGAATAGTGCATCACGCCCATAACAAAAGACAAGCTATTGACAACACGAACCACCCCAAAGCACCAGTACAAAAGCTCAACTTACAATCAGCTTGAAAGATTGACCGAAGACCACTATCATCACATGAAACAGTCATAAAGTGAAACACTTCCAATATAGAAGACCACAAAATGAAAAATAAAGATAAACCATTTTCAGAACAAGTCTCTCTTCCAACTTTTCAAGAACTCCCCTGTTACATTTAGTAAGTTAAACAACATCATTTGCAAATAGCATGTAACGTTGGAACCTCATCAACATGCTGTTTGGTACTTTTGGCACTAATTGGTCCATAAGTTCATGTATGAACTTAGGAACCAGACGATGCACATAGTTCTTCTTGGTTCTACTTATTCCAAAGCTTATACTGTCTTACTTTGACTTATCCTACCCTATAGTACTTCTAAGTAGTTCCAACTTCTGAACGACTACCTGATTACATTTCTCAATTAATGCAATATCATTCACAAACAGCATGTATCATGGGGCATCATCTGGTATAGCGTATACCAGTACTACCCCATCCATAGTAGAGTAAACAAGTATGACATCGTTAGGAACCATAATATGAGGATCCATAAGTAAAGTAAACGAATATTTAGTTAGGACTTAGGAACCATAATATGAGGTGCAGAAACAGTGCATCACTTCAATGACAAAAGACAAGCTATTGACAAAACAAACCACCCCAAAGCACCGGTTCAAAAGCTCAACTTACAACCAGCTTAAAAAGAATGATCCAAGGCCATTTGTCATCACATGAAACAGTCATCAATTGAAACACTTCCAATACACGAGACCAGAAATGGAAAATAAAGATAAACCTTTTTCAGAACAAGTAAGTATTCCAACTTTTCAAAAACTCCCCTGTTAGATTTAGTAAGTTAAACAATATCATTTGCAAATAGCATGTACATTGGAACCTCATCAACATACTGTTTGGTACTATTGGTACTACATCAGTCTATAAGTTCATAATATGATTATGAACTTAGGAACCATAATATGTGGGGTGAGGAAAGGGGGACCATGCAACTCGTCCAAGACTAAAGACAAGCTAGTGATAATGCAACCACTCTGAGCACTAATACAAATGCTCAACTTCCGTCAGCTAAAAAAGAATGATTCAAAATCACCATCATTATAAACCATACTCAGAAGCAGAACAGGAGTCCAATATTCACCATCTGCTAGGAAGGAAAAAATAGAAACCATACCTAATTTTCAAACTTTTTTTTGTCTATGATAGAATTTAGCAACCCATTGAACAGACAAAAACCAACAACATACCCGATGTAATCCCACAAGTGAGGTACGGGGAGGTAGAGCATTTGTAGACCTTACATCTACCTCGTAGAAATAGAGTGGCTATTTCCAATAGACCCTCGGCTTATAAAACATAGCACAACAGTTTGAACAAGGGAATACAGCAAGGAAACCAATAACAACAACTAAATGACGCGAAAAGGAGAGTAGTACACAATATATAGGAGAAAGAACAATAGCGACAATGAACCGATGGGATAAAGGAAGCACAAAAAACACAGGTGAAGAAATTATGAGAATTTTTCTAATACTGCTAGCAGGAAAGTTGGTACATGTACAACCACCAAGTCTATCCTGCATAAAAGCAAGAGAACTGCCAGCTACCAATTAACCTTCTACCCTAATAAGCGACCACCAAACCTTCCTATCTAACAAGAGAACGCTCAAATACCAACTAACCTTCTGTCCTAATACGCAACTAACACCCCCAAAAAAAGGAGAGGAAACTAAGGATTCATACCAGCAGAACCATGAGGAACACCATAAGACTCAAAAGTAGGAGCAGCATCATAAATAGATCCTTTATAATCAATACCCTTTGCAGCATTAAACTTAACAGTATGATTTCCAGCCCATCTCCTCCCTTGCAAATGCATATTCTCAAAGCCTTCACCTTTATACCACCCTTCTCTTTCCTCATTCATTTCAAACTCTTTCCATGTCTCACAAAATTCAGACCCATCAGGTGGACTTGGAAGTACACCCAAGAATGCCCCAAATGCAAAATCATGATTCCCACAAAGAAAAACATGGGACTGTTTTGGGTATTTTGAGGGCAAAGAAATCAAAAAGTCTAGAACTTTACTAGTATCTGGACCTCTATCACAATAATCACCCAAGAAAATGATAAGGGCAGTCTCAAAATCAGATGGGTTAATACAAGATTCAAGATTTGACCATAAATTTTGGAGTTTTACTATGTAGCCATGGATGTCACCTATGCAACAAACCACTCTGGGATTTGTGGGAGTTTGGATATTGTCTTCCATTTTTAAGATGTTTTTGTTTCTCTATGTTTTGTCATATATTTATATTTATATAAAATAAAAAATAATAATAATAAAATATACTTAGGTTGATGGAATAAAAATTGGGAGGCTGGAGATGCTTGATTTTTTTTCAAGAAAATAACATAAATGGCACTTTATTTTTGTTATATGTTCACAATAGTCCCTTAAGTATTTTCTAAGCAACTTTAAGTCCTCTGAATTTGTAAAATATAGCATTTTTTATCCTTTAAATTTGTCAAAAATGAGCAATTTTGATCTCTGTCAGATATTGCTAATTTAACTGGAACTTCGAAATCTTTTAAAAACACGAAAAAAATTAAAAACAAGACTTAAGCAACCCAAGGTGTCACTTAATAAATAATTCGTTTTGTTTAGACAGCAACAATTGATTTTATTACGGTACAACTTATGATGTTTATATCAATTCTATTACATTCCTCTGCATCTAGCATTGGATAGACCTCATACAATAACTAATCAAAGAGGTTAAATTTTGCAGTTGTGGCTCCAATTGCCCCCACAAGGTCTTGTTCCTGTTTGGCCAGTACCCGCCAAATGTCGACGGATGCGTATCGGATCCTTAAAAAATAGTGTATTTTTGAAGAATTCGACACAGATGTGACAATATTTTTAGCGAGTCCAAGCAACTTAGCCCACCACTGCATTTCCCAGTGGGACAACTTTCTATATGCTGCCGCCAGGCACTAATCCAACAGTTGCTGACATATACTTCATTCTTACTACACTGCATATCCACAACTTAAAACACTCCTCTTTTCAACTGCAAGTATTTTCTCAATTAGAGTATCTCACTATGATGAACTGCCATCACCATCTATTTTGTCACTTCTGTACAAATATGTAAATGCATAAATGCATAGTATAAATGTGCATAAACAGTTAAATCACAAATACAATGTATATAAACATGTTTGTATACATTATCAACTTTTTACTAATCGTCGTTCTATAAGATTGGGCCTGTGCGTCTAGTACTGGAAGAACAGTTTATGCAAGCAATCAGTCAATTATCCTACTCCTGAAGTCTTTCAAGCTTTCTTCCAATCGAGCAATATCTACATCAGCTAGCTTCTTTATCTCCTTCAGGACAGGATACTCAGCTTCGAATTTATCAAAAGCACTAGACTTTTGAAAGCACCTCCTCGCCAAATTCAGTTGTTGCTGCTGGATTGCTTCTAGTTTTGTCTTGGCATCCTTCAAACCTGCTTCCATCATGCTGATTTGGTATTCAAGTTTGTCACTGCAGTCTTTGAGGACAGCATAAAGTTCCTGATCTTTTCTGAGTTTGTCGATGAGGAGTATGTTCTTGGTAGACTCTTTATATACTTAGCTTGGTCCTTCTGAGCTCTGCACAAGGTCGCAAAGAAGTGCAGAAGGTCCTCTTTGAGTTTCTTCATGGCAACCGCTCTCTCAGCTGATAAATCAGGTGCTGCAGCATAAACTGATTGTGCTGCACTTAATGCTGCACAGTTTTCTCGTAGAAGCATGCATTGAGAAGGAATGCTCAGTAATCTCTTAAGATCAGCTTTCGCTGAGGCAAGCGTCTCCGCCGATGGTGTAGACTTCTGCATGGCGGATATCTTGTCATCCAGGGGAGAAGACTGATCAGCAGAAAAACTGAGAGATTGCTCGCTTAATTTGTCCATTAACTCGAGCAAAGAAATCTTCAAGATTACCAAATTTCACGCCATCCTGAAATAAAAAGCTCTCAAAATGATGGGGTGATAAAACATAATGACACACAAGTAATAAAGGGCGACATACCTTGTCAAAAGTGGAGAAAGGTGTAGCAGCAGCAACTTGGTTGTCTGCTCTAGTCATGTCTTCATTAGCAGGAATAGAGATACGTGTATCAACAGCAGCAACTTGGCTGTCTGCTCTAGTCCTGTCTTCATTAGCAGGAGCAAAGAAAGGAGTATCATCAGCAGCGACTTGGTTGTCTGCTCTAGTCCTGTCTTCATTAGCAGGAGCAGAGAAACATGTGTCAACAGCAGCAACTTGGCGGTCTGCTCTAGTCATGTCTTCATTAGCAGGAGTAGAGAAAGGTGTATCAGGAGCAGCTACTTGGTTGTCTGCTCTAGTCCTGTCTTCATTAGCAGGAGTAGAACCCGCAGGAGAAGCTGATTTGGAAGGATTGGTAGAAGAAGTGCCATTTAGCAGTTTTCTCCTTGAGTAAGTCTTCAGCTTCTGAAAAGTCAAGCAACGGTGAAGTGAAGGAATCAAGCTAAACGATCCCATTATAATCTCAGAGGCTTGTTTGAGGGATCGGAATTTTACCTTGCATAATCTTCTCGTAGGCATCTCTTCACCTGCCTCATGCGAGTTCATTTGTTGTACGGGCTCATCTTGCTGTGCCACAGATTGTGACTGAATACTTTCCCCTGAAAGCAATCAAGGCATGAATAAGGAGGCAATACAAGACATCAAAATCAGAAACAGAAACCAAATAGAGAAAAGGACAAGAATCAGAGAGAACATTGAAAGCTATCACAAAATCCAATGCTATGGGTATAGGCAAAAATAGAGGAGTCTTCAAACCCATTTTGACAGCTCTATGACCACGGATATACCAATAAAATAGAAATCTAATAATTTGTTCTATCAAGAAAGATATCATACCTTCATATTCCCTCTTCATTTTCTGGCCAAATATTCCAGCAGATTGTGAACACCTCAGCGAAAAACCTGCAGATTTGAACACATAATTTGACTTCTTTTAACTATTAGAATCACTATAATCTAGGTGAAAACAGGGAAACACATGCTGAAAGCTGCTTAACCACATCTTTAGGTTCAATCACCCACCACGGCAGTTTAAATTCAAGTTTGCACACTACTATTTTATGAACAGTAATGAGTTGAACTGAAAATGGTGATTGAACCATGTCAGTTTAAATCCAAAGGAGTCATGTATTCATTATCCACAAAATCAAGCACTCCATGCCATCTTCATGCTGGATGATTGAACCTAAAGATTTGGCATAGTGGTTATTGAAGTGAGTGAAACTTTGGAGAGAAGATTCAGATCCCATTTGTTTAAGCAGTACATTGGTGCATGTGCTGGTGAGAGGTTACAGTACCCGGTTGAATATTCAAGGTGCGCATAAACTGGTCCAGACATCAACAACAATAAAAACTACGCCACAGTCTCAAACAAGTCGGGATCGGCTACATGAATCTTTATTTCTTCATTTAAGCTCGTATCATATCATCATCATAATAATAAGAAAATAAAACTGAAAAATACATTAAAAATTAAATACAAAAAAGTACTAATAATAATAAGTTCCATACAAGTCTAACAGAATAAGAGAGTGGTGGAGTTCTTACAACTTCCTAGGGAAGCCGAAGTATTTACATGCATGTAAGCTGAAAGCTACTAAATCCAAACTCACAGTAGAGCAGAAACGTGAATGAAAACATGGACTATCAAACGAAGAAACTGCTAGAGAAAAGGGCAGACTTGGAGATGGGGCTAATAAGGCTACTTTATTCATGGCATATGAGGAATTAATCAAAAATGAAGAAATCCCTGAGACAAATATCAAGGGCTCTGTGGTGAAACGACGGTGATAGGAATACCAAGTATTTCCACAAAGTGGTAAATGCACATATAAGATTCAACAACTGTGATCAACTTCTAGTTCAAGGAGAAGTATTTGAAAAGCCTGCCAAAATTGAAGAAGAAATTGGTGATTTCTACCCAAAGCTCTATATTGAAACAATAGAGTGGAGGCCTGACAACTGTCCAGTCCTTCTCTGAGGAGGAAAGGGAAGCCTCACAAAGTGATTCTGATGAAAATGAAGTGCTAAGGTGTCTGAAATTGTGGTCAGCAGACAAAGCTCCTGGTCCAGATGGATTTATCATGGTTTTTTTCTTTTTTTAATCAAGTGCTGGGAGACAGTGAAACACGAGTGCTTCTCAAAACTTCTATGTTCAAGAA
>JAPFFP010000113.1:3070302-3084403 GCA_026153255.1 Solanum medicagineum | reverse complement strand
CCAAGCCAAGTTCAAACTATTCCTATGACCTATCGACTAAGTTTTCTCATTAGTTCATGCAAGGGTCAACTTTAAATGACCAGAACTTTCAGCATATAAAGAATTAGGTGGCCCATGACCTGTCATTAAAGGTCTCTGAGTCTTCCTTCCAACGCCACCAAGTTTATGTCAATCGGAGTTCAGAATAAAAAGTTTTGACCGTTTTATCAAAGACTGCCCATCAGAGTTTTAGAGTCCCAACTACGAGCCTCATGTTACATGTTATAAATTGAAGTAGAACCTGTAGTTTGAACTCATAAAATCAACTTCAAAAAGTGATTTCTCTAGTTTGATTTTCACAGATCCAATTATGGGTATTAATCCATCTACAGGCCGTAAAATGAATGTCTGAAACTTATTTTTGGGTCTGATTTCCATGAATCTGATTACGGTCCAAACTTCAGAAACTCAAAATTTCATCCTAATTTCCATGGATGGGATCTACGACACATAGATCAAACCGCGGATCATAGACGGCCCTCATGGAAGGTTTCCGACAAGTTTGTAATTGGGATTGTTTTGGTCTTTTCCCATTCTTTTTAAGCCTAAGCCACGACGTTTTAACTTCTATTTGGGGAACCAAATAGTTGAAGGCACTAAGTAGAAGTGAAAGAAGAAGAAGAAGAGATACCTGACTAGAGTCACGACGAAGAAGTCACGAAGAAGGAGAAGTCGCAAGACGCGAAGAGCCTAGAGATGAGAGGGTTTCCAATCGCGAAGAGCCTGAAGTCAAAAAATCAATTAAACCCTAGTATTCCTTTCGTAAATCGGGCCTATTTTTCAAAAGTAAAAAATAAAAGGCGATGCCATTTGCACCTCGCCTCGCCTTTTCATTCTCGCCTAGCCATGGCAGTAATAGGCACAAAGGCAATCGCCTTAGAACATAGGTTGGAATTAACAAGCTTACCTGCAAAGGACAAGTGTAGATGGAGAATCGTCCTTACCTTTATATGGTGTTCAATTGGGATGGAATTCTACAAACGGGAAGGAAGGGAATTCCAAGTGCTTTGAGAATAATGAGAATGGAGTGTTGTGTTGTTAAAAGCCCCGAGTCATTCACTTAAAACGAGAAGCGAAACGATAGATTTGCGTTTAACTGCCTTGAGCGAGATCAAAGAGTCGTGCAATAAGCCCTAAACTAGGGTTTTTACTTTAAATTTGTGTAAAAACACTTCGTAGGTTGTTCAAAAATATTTTCCCTCCTTGGTCGCGACTGTTGCTGTAAAAGGCCTCTTCCGTTTTCTTCTCTTCTTCTCTTTCTATTTCTTTTGTGTATGCTTCTCTTCTCTTTCTGGTAACTAGAATATTTTTAAAATTTTATGTTTGTAATGCCACTTAAGTAGCGCTACTCCATTCTTTTGATTTGAGATTCTTTTTTCAATGCTCTTTTTTTCTCTTCTTTTTTTTTTTTTTGGTTTCGCTGCTCTATTTGTTTTTATTTTTGTCCTTTCTTTGTTTTTTTTTTGGTTGTTCAATGACATATAGTTCTTTTTCTGCAAGCAGTAAGTTGAATTTTCTTATTCAATGGCACAAAGAAGGGATCTAACTTGTTCCCTTTGTGATCTGGTTATGACTTATGTATTTGCTATATATGTTATCGCTTATGAGGATTATTGAATCTATTTACTTTTTAATTTAAGAATTGAAAAGTTTGCTTAATATGTTACCTCTATTAAGTTCTTGATTATTTATCTATACATATTTAACATTTTTATTTTTTTTACTAAATAGCACTTTTTTTGAAAAAATCGCTTTTGTGAAGTGAGCCCTTGTCAATTTTTCACGCTTCTCACTTTTCAAATCACTGGGAATGTAGAAGATCAAACTGAACTTCATCTTGTATTTAAAGGTGATAGCTATTTGTAATTGAGAATAGGTTTTAGACTTGTATGGAACTTTTTCTTTTTTTGAAACCGGTAACTATATCTATATATCAAAAATGAACAAAATAGTACATGGGTTGTACTGAAACTATATTTATCAAAGTACTCTCAAGTTGTATTGTCCTACGTTTATGCTGAATTTAAAACACCAATAATAGAAACAATATCATTTGAGTAGATCTGGTGACAGCAAAAGCAAAAAAGCAAGATGAAGATTAATTTGATCTTCTACACTCCCAGTGATTTGAAAAGTGAGAAGCATGAAAAAGTGACAAGGGCTTGCTTCACAAAAGCGATTTTTTCAAATAAAGTTCTATTTAGTATAAAAATAAAAAATGTTAAATATGCATAGATAAATAATCAAGAACCTAATAGGGGTAACATATTAAGTAAACCTTTCAATTTTTAGATTAAAAAAAGAACAGAGTAACACTACTTAAGTAGCATTACAAACATAAAATTAAAAAAAAAAATTCTAGTTACCAGAAAGAGAAGAAGAGAAACATACACAGAAAAGAAATGGAAAGAGAAGAAGAGAAGAAAACGGAAGAGGTCTTTTACAACAACAATCGCGATCAAGGAGGGAAAATATTTTTGAACAACTTAGTAAGTGTTTTTACACAAATTTAAAGTAAAAACCCTAGTTTAGGGCTTATTGCACGATTTTTTAACCTTGCTCAAGGCAGTTACACGCAAATCTATCGTTTCACTTCTCGTTTTAAGTGAATGCTTCGGGGCTTTTAACAACACAACACTCCATTCTCATTATTCTCAAAGCAGTTGGAATTCCTTTTCTCCCGTTTGTAGAATTCCATCCCGATTGTCCACCATATACAGGTAAGGACGATTCTCCATCTACTCTTGTCCTTTGCAGGTAAGCTTGTTAATTCCAGCCTGCGTTCTCAAAGGCGATCGCCTTTGCGCCTATTACTGCCATGGCTAGAGAGAATGAAACGCTGAGGCGAGATGCAAATGGCATCGCCTTTTATTTTTTATTTTTGAAAAATAGGCCTGATTTACGAAAGAAATACTAGGGTTTAATTGATTTTTTGACTTCAGGCTCTTCGCGATTGGAAACCCTCTCATCTACAGGCTCTTCGCGTCTTGCGACCTATTCTTCTTCGTGACTTCTTCTTCGCGACTCCAGTCAGGTATTTCTTCTTCTTCTTCTTCTTTCTTCTTTTGCTTCTACTTGGTGCCTTCAACTATTTTGTTCCCCAAATAGAAGTTAAAACGTTGTGGCTTAGGCTTAAAAAGAATGGGAAAGACCAAAACAATCCCAAATAAAAACTTGTCGGAAACCTTCCATGAGGGCCGTCTACAATTCGTGGTTTGACCTATGGGTCGTAGATCCCATCCATGGACATCAGGATGAAATTTTGAGTTTCTGAAGTTCATTCTACGGGCCCAAATTACGGTCCATAATTAGATTTACAATCCGTAATCAGATTCATGGAAATCAGACATTCATTTTACGGCCTGTAGATGGATTAATACCCATAATTGGATCCGTGAAAATCAAACTAGAGAAATCACTTTCTCAAGTTGATTTTATGAGTTCAAACTACAGGTTCTACTTCAATTTATGACATGTAACATGAGGCTCGTAGTTGGCAGACTCTAAAACTCTAATGGGCAGTCTCTGGTAAAATGGTCAAAACTTTTTATTCTTAACTCCGATTGATATAAACTTGGTGGCATTGGAAGGAAGACTCATAGACCTTTAATGTCAGGTCATGAGCCACCTAATTCTTTATACGCTGAAAGTTCTGGTCATTTAAAGTTGCCCCTGGCATGAACTAATGAGAAAACTTAGTCGATAGGAATAGTTTGAATTTGGCTTAGTGTTTGGGTGCCTTACGACCCTAAACCACATCCAATACATTTACTAAACTTAGTAAAGGACCTTAACTTCACCTGTGTGATCGCTTCAGATATAAATCAAGAAACCCAAAAATTCTAAGGAAATCCTAAAAAGGAAGGAGATCCTGTACAAAATACATTAGATGTTTTAATCATGGTTTTTTTCCATCTCAAAATAGGGTAAGAAAGAAAGGGAACACAAAAAGGAAAATATTAGAAAATTGCCTCATCTATTTAAACCTCCAAAAAAAAAAACACAAGTTTCCAGTGATGATTACAAAAGATTACCATACTGCAACAATCTCACTAGATTCTCATCATTCAAAATCAAAATGATCAAACGAAGGAAGAAAATATTGAGTCTTTTTCATTTATCATTTAATTTGTTTCACAAACCAAACAAAGATCAACTAAATTTAGCATTTAGCTTTTCCTTCCTAGACTCTTTTTTTCACCCATAAAAGTGAGTCTTAAGGCCAGTTTGAGCACACCTCGACTATTCACCTGCAACCTCGAATTAAGGCACTTAGCTCTTTTACCACTAGGCCACACCCTTGAGAGTTTTTTCCTTTCCAAAAGGACAAGGAGAAACAACAAGAATACAGCATTTTCTCTGGACTAAGAGCAAACATGGAGAAAAGCGCTTCGTATATGACTGGAAGCACAACACACTTCAAGGAGCAGATCTCAACTGAGATGCAGTTCATTCAAGGAGAACTACCATTTAAATATCTTGGGGTACCACTGTCAACAGAAAGATCACTGTACAACATTGTATGCCACTGGTGGGAAAAAATGGAAGCAAGAATCAGGTGTTGGTCCACAAAATTGTTAACATACAGTGGAAGGGTGCAACTCATCAAAAGCATATTATTTGAGATGCAGACATACTGGGCACAGATCTTTCTATTACCAAAAAGGTAATCAAATTAACTACAAGCATCTCCAGAAACTTTCTGTGGACAGGTAATACAGAAACTTCTTGCAAGTCCTTTGTTGCCTGGGAAACACTTCGTAAACCCAAGAGTGCGGGTGGGCTGAATATCATTGATTTCCAGATTTGGTATAGAACAGCTTTGTGCAAACTATTATGGAGTGGGTTCACATCTTTTATATAAAAAGGACAGTGGTTTGGACAGCCGCTCGCCTTTTTGAATTGAGGCGCCAATTTATACCAAAATCTTAAAATATTTAATTGCATATACAAAATATCCAAAATCTCAATAGCAATCACACTGGAAATTACAATTTAATATAAATCAGCATACAAAGATGGGCCACTGGGCAGTGGGCAGTATACAAGATGATTAGAATTTTATTTTATTTTAAATATGGGCACTGGCAGTATTCAATAGAGAAGAGAAGAAGAAAATAAGAAAACAGAGAAAAAGAATTGGAACAGGAACTGGACCTGAAAAAGGAAAAAAAAAAAAAGAAAGAATGAAGAAAGAATAAAGAAGAGAGAATAAAGAAGAGAAGAAGAAACAGAAAGAAGAAAGGAAGAAAAGAGACACGAGGTTACCTGAAGAACTGGAGAATGAACTGAAAAACTGGAGTTGGAACAGAGTCGCGTCGCGTCGGAACAGAGTCAGAACAAAGTCGAAGAACTGGAGACTGGAGTCGCGTTGCCTGAACTAAAGAAGTGAGTGCGTCGCTAAAGAAGAGAGCCGTAACTGAAGAAGTGAGTCGCGTCGTGAAGAGTGAATAGTCACTGAACCCTAATTTTTTTAAAAAAACCATTTAATCAAGTCCTTCTTTAAAAAAATTCAAAAGGCGAGGCCTTCGCGCCTCGCCTCACCTTATGTCGCCTTTTGAACCTGCGCCTCGCCTCACCTGTAAATGGCGACAAGCCATCACCTCATAACACTGTTTGAGCCGAGCATACATGATACATCAACCTGTCCAACCAGAAACTATAAGTAGAAGTACACTTCTGGTTTCACTTTCCATGTTTGGACTATCTTGGCTAACTAAGGGTATTCCATTCAAAAGATAAAAAAGTTAATGCATAGCAAAAAATATTCACACGATCTCACTACCGAACAAATCTACATTAAGATGTTTGTGCAAGCAATCACTCAATGAAAAGAGAAACACAAGAAATCAAAATCGGAAACAGAAACCAAACTGAGAAAAGGAAAAGAATCAGAGAACATTGGAAGCTATCACAAATTCCAATGTAATGTTATATAGTTTGACGCTCTATCTAGGTAGAAATCTTATAAACGTTCCATCAAGAAGGATATCATACCTTCATATTCTGGCCAAATTTTCCTGCAGACTGAGAACTGCCTTTAATACCATTGGATCTGGGAACAGCAACTTCTTGCCTGTCAGATGGACAAAGAGGCATGACATGAGGTAAGATATTCCTGAGGACATCAATAGCAGTCTTGTCCCAAGTGTTGGTATAAGAGGACTACCAGGAACCAAAGAACTCAGTAGAGCTAGGATTAGTATCAAATGAATGAAAACTTCCTTTACGATTGGCAAGACCTTGATTCAGTTTCTTAAGTGTAATCTGCAGACGGGAAATCTTTTCTTCTAATTGGAATTTATTGGTTAGTTGATGGACGGGGACAGACAGAGTCATAACAAAAAGTAGGGAAAACTGAGTTAGAGAATAATGTTCTTCCCCATATTTGCACTTCGAAAATTCATCCAGAAGGATACTGTAAGGGAAGTCTCGAGCAATGAGATAACTGGCCCAAAAGTCTTGTAGCTCTGGCTTATTAAGTTACTGGAAGTTAGGATCAATTGACTTCTTAAACCACACAGGTCCAAACTTCCTAGAAGAAAATGGGGTGAATTGGCTGGCAGTTATAAATGTGTATATATGAAAGAAGAGGAAGTACTCCTCAAACTATTGACATCTCAACACACCTTCATCCAGGTTGTACCCATATGTGGGTAAATTACAGTAATCCAAACTTGCAGGTCGGAATTCTGGAAAATAAGACTGTAGCCATAACTGCAAGATCCAAAATGTCTTTCATAAGGAGATCTGCCCATGATGATTTCAGTGCATCCATGATAAAAAATTAAACAAGAGAAAGGGTGCCAAAACAAGATTTCCACCCGCAGCAAGAGCAAATGCCACTTTTTGCATTCCTTGATCATGTTTAAAGAAGAGTCACAAAATGCATCCTCCCTGAGTCATGTAAACAGAAAAGATACATGTCCTTTCTCTGTCACAACCATTTCTCCTTCTCGCATTGAATAATTTATAGCACTGGCTTCTTATCCATGTGGCCTAAGTCCTGTCAACGCAACAATATCTAGTACTGTTGGCCCATCAGACCAAATCTGGAGTGGAACGAGTCTGTGGAGACTGACCAATAGCACAAGGCAGCATACAGAAGATTTTCGTCCACGGGAACATAATCTTTTGGCAACTGAATAACATCATATATATCAGCTGATTTACAGACCTCCCCTTTGGCCTTCTCAACGCTATCTTCTCAATCAATCCATCTTTTAGTTACAGAATACAATGAATTACTTATATCCAAAGCTATCAGACCACACAAAGTGCAGAAGTAGGTTCTCTACTTCAGCTAAGGGGTAAAGAGGAGAGAGCTCAAGAGGAAACGCATTCTTAAAGCATGGAACTGATATAAAATTAGAGGGTATTCAGAAATAGGAACAAATGTTTTGTCAACAATCAGCTCTTTGTTCACCTCTTGCATTTTCTTGGGCACAATTTTCTTTGAATAGGAAGCTCAGTATCTAAGCTTGTAACTTTATCTTTTGCCATTTAATAGTTTTCGTCTGCTGGAGAAAATTAAGAAGAAAGATTGTAAACACCTCACAGAAAAACCTGCAGACATAAATGCATAATTTGACTTCTTTCCATTATTAGAATTATTAACCTCTAGATGAAAACTATGAAAACATGAGAAACATATGCTAAAAGTTGTTTAAACATAAATTTGAAATCCTCATAATTTGTTTTCACATTAAGAAACCTGCGATATTGTATGCTTTCAGAGAAGTTCACTTTTGTTGCCAGTTGCTCTAAACCATTTGTATAATTCTGAAACTTAGTAGTAGATAAATGAATTCATTCCTGATACCTCACTTCTTTTGGAATCTTCATCTATTTAGTTTTTGTTAAGTGGTTATTCACTGTCCCAAATGCATTAATGGAACAAACGAAGTCTTGTATTGATTATCCACTGACACCTACAACATACCCCATGTAATCCCACGAATGGGTCTGTGGAGGGTAGGATTTACCTTACCCTTACCCTCGGCTCAAAAGAAGTGAAATTAAAGCAAGATTGAAAAGGAAAAATAAAGCCAACAAAATAGCAAGACAGATAGAGCAAATGAAGCATTAGGTAATGGTGAAAATTGAAGAATAAGACACTAAGCCACTACTAACTAATACTACTAAATATAGAGAATCCGAGAAGAGGAGACTGACCCCTTGCCTTTCCCACATAAAAATATGACAAAATCTCGACTACTTACTTCCCTTCTAACCTTTGTTTAAGCCTCATGTAACAAGTATCCAGTATGGTTGGGAATACCCGCTAAGTAACTCGAAACTGGTAACTACAGCCCAACGCTGTGAAGCTCGCCTACCCGATTCAATTATCCACCCCCGCCCCCTACTACTAGTGGGTGCCTCCGGTTCAAGACAGGACATTGGTACATAGTGGGTCTGCCCACTAATTCACCTAATTTTGCTGATCACTTAGCAACACCCTTGCAAGTTCCCACCTTTCCAAAAGGAAAAGGAGAAACAGCAAGAATACATCTACAAACTAATGCATTTTGTTATCTATGCTACAATGAGAGAACCATTGAACTATTAAAAGGTGATACCACTAGAAACTATAAGAACAATTTCAAGAAAAACCAAACTTCACCGAAAAAAAAAATTACATCTTGAATCAACAACTTACATGACTGTTGATCAAAAGGGTCTATCCATATGACTCTTATCCATATGGATAGACCCTTGAAATTGATGAGTTCGTTGAACCTTTTAAGGGTTACCCCCTGCTGAAATCGCTTGTTCTTGACAAGGAGAAAGCTCTATTTTTTCTCAGAAATATTTATTCCCATTGCGTTTGAATCAAGTAAATAATACACAAAATAAATCTAATTTGAAATTATTTTCAATCAAAACTATTTATTCTTAATACTGAATCTAAACTATTTATCCTTAATGACCTATTACCTAAATTATTTAACTTCTACTCACTTATCCCTTTTTATTTCACATTACTATGAAATATACTCTGGCAGTATACATATATCACAGCAGTATCATATACAGTGAGCTCAATCCTTTGCGATACTCTCGTATACTAATACTCAATTGATGTATAGAATTTTAAAAAATAAATAAATAAATTATTAAACTCTAAATTAATAGAAAATATATTTGTTATATATACTCGGACGTTATATTTATACCATATTAGTATCATATAGGATTAAGCTTAATCATCTGTAATACCCTGTTGATATATATATATCCTATTGGTAATAGTATGGAGATACTAAATGTAAAGGGATATATAAATATAAATAATTTGATTTAATGGAGTACAAGCTTAGTTTTCCTTTGAATTAATGGGACTTTAATACAGGTGAATAAATAGCATAGGAATAGGAACAATCAAGAAAAGATTGAAGATGTAATGATCAAAGATAACACTCTATTTTGAGGATTGTGATTTATTACTCCTTCCGTTTCAAATTAATTGAACTTTTGAGATTTTTTTAAAGATTCAAAATAGTTGAATTTTTCAAAGTTCATGATGAATGTTTGAAACTTTTTTCATATTTGTCCTTTTATTTATTGAACTTTTATATTTTCTAGGAAATAAATTACACTATATATTTATGATTTTACAAAGGGCAACAGTGAAAAGTATGGTGTAAAGTTTGTCTTTCAATGTTTTTCTTAATACGTGTGTATTACTTCACAAATTTCGTATAATTTTTGAATAAATTATGTTGTTTTCTATTGTTGTAATATTACCTATGAATAATTTAAAAAATAAATTTACAGGGAAAAAAAGTATTATAAAGAGTTAAGTAAGAATTATTAAATATTTTGATATGATGATTGGGTAAAAAATGTACATCTCTACCCCCTTTGATCTCTAGTCCAAGTGTAGGTTTAGATTTGTTTTTTGAAACTAGTGGTATTAATATTAATGTGTAAATCCATTTTATACCTGATAAACTCAAGAATAAGAGATATTTACTGGACCAAGAGCACTCTCTCAAGTAAAACTTTTCGTGTCTGATCGACCCATAGAAATATAACATTATTTTTTAGAAGAACTTATAAAAAAAAATAGTACTACATTAAGACAAAAAAGATATTTAGATATTTAAATCATATTCGATTGAGTAATTAAATTATTTCTATTTATTTATATAATCTTTACATAAATTTTTTTCATTAGCGTAATAAACTGTAAAATTTTAGGTTCGTTTTAATAGAAATAATATTTGTCTAAAACTATTTCTTTATCTACATACATTTCAATAACAAGAGAGACAAATTCAGACTTTAAAGTCGCTAAGTTTAGCATGAGCATGACCTTTACATATATCCCCTTGCATAGTTCGAGCTAAAAGCAAGCAAAAACCCCTAGATCTGCCTTGCATTTTTACCCTGTCATCATGCCAAAATTATTGCTATTTTGAATCATCCATGAGAAACCATGTTGTGGGGAGTAACATTTCTTGTTTCAATTTACGAGTTTGGAGAAACAAGGCTATCTGTCATGACTCGCCAAGTGCCACACGGAAGTCTCAGTTCTAAATCCATGACATATATACCATTCAAAAGGGAGATTTTGCATATCACAAAAATGACATTTACATGCTCTTATACTCTAGATCACTAGTCAAAAATTCACACGAAGAGCGATTTACATACGCGATTTACTCTTCAACTCTTTCAAGATTTCTTCCACTCGGGCGATGTCCGAGTCAGCTTGCTCCTTCATCTCAGGAAACTCGGCTTCCATTTCATCAAGTGCATTAGACATTTCAAAACACTTCTTAGCCAAACTCAATTTTTGGTCTTGGATGGCTTTTCGTTTCGTCTTTGCATCCTTCAAGCTTGCTTTCAACTTGCGGATTTGGTTTCTGATGGAATCTGCTGTACATTCAAGTTGGTCGCTGGAATCTTTGAGGTTGGAGTAGTGTTCCTGACCTTTCATGAGCTCGTCGATGAGGATCACTTTCTTGGCAGCCTTCTTGTAATAATCCTCTTTGTCTTTCTTAGCTCTATGGTATGTTGAGGAAAGGTGTGGAAGATTCTCTTTGAGTTTCTCAAACGCGACTGCTCTCTGAACCGATAAATCTGGTGATGCAGTGTATATTGACAGTGCTGCAACTAACTTTGAACAGTTTTCGGGTTGAAGCAAGTCTTGAGAAGGCATGATTAGTAATCTCTCGATGTCATCTTTCGCTTTGGCAAGCATTTCTGCTGACAGTGTAGACTTTTGCGTGGCGGATGTCTTTTCGTCTATGGAAGAAGATTGATCAGCGGAACATCCAAGAGATTGGGCTCGTTTAATTTGTCCGCTAACTCGAGCAAAGAAGTCTTCTAGATTGTCAAATTCACTAACATCAGATGCCTTGCTTCTGGTCTCAGCTAATAATGGGGAAACTGTGCATTTTTCACCTTCCTGAGAACAAAAAGATCCCAAACTTAGATGGAGCAATATTCAAATGTAATGCCACGAGTAAGATGAGAACTTACTTTTTCAGAAGTGGAAGATGAGGCGGAGGTTGATGGATCATCATCAGCAGAAACTTGCTCAGCAGCCTTACGACCATCTTTGTCAGCAGGAGCATGACTTGTCTGATAGGCTAATGCAACAGGTATGGTCGAAGTTGTCCTCGGTAGCGGCATTTTCATCGCTGATGAAGTGGAGGTTGATGTATCGTCATCATCAGAAACTTGCTCATCGGCCTTACTCCCATCTTCATCAGCAGGAGGACGACTTGTCGGGGAGGCTGATGCAAAAAGTACGCTAGAAGTTGTCCTTGATAGCGGCATTTTCATCGCGGAAGTCTTCATCTTCTGAAATGACGAAACAACAGTAAAATGGAGGAATCAGGCCAAGTTACCCCCTTACAATTTCACAGGCCTGTTTGGTAGGGGCGACTACAAAGTAGAAGTTACAGGTTCGTCTGAACTTAGTAGCTTTGGCTCAGATTCTCGATACGTGTTAAAAGAATCTACAAAATATGTAATAAATCCTGTATCCACCTTTGTTTGAAAGTTTTACCTTGTATATTGTTCTTTCTCTAGATATCTTTTCAGCCGCCTCATACGAGTTCCTTTGTTGTCTGGACTCATCATCATGCTGTACAAACGATCTTGATGGAATACTATACTCTAAAAGCATTTAATACATGAATAAGGGAGCAATATAGACATCAAAATGCGGGGGCGGGGAACCAGAGGGATATACAAGAAGCAAAGAGAACATTGAGAGCTATCCAAAATACACACCGGTATCGGAACCTCCAAAAAAACACATTACTTTTGAAGGACCCGACACACACCTGGAGGCCTTACAAATATAGTTCTCTATGATTACACTAGCCAAATAGGGATTTTATAATGTGTTCTATCAAGAAAGTCACCATACCTTTATATTTCCGCTTCATATTCCGGCCAAATTTTCCTGCAGACTGAGAATTGCCTCTAATACCGTTGGACCTGTGAGCAGCAACTTCTTGCCTTTCAGATGGACCAAGAGGCGTCACATGCAGTGAGATCTTCCTGAGGACATCAGTAGCAGTGGTAGTTTTATCCCGATTTTTCATATAAGTTGACCACCAGAAATTGAAGAACTCAGTTGAGGACGGATTAACATCAAATGGAATAAATGAGAACTTCATTTTTAATTGGTAAAACCTTGATTCAGTTTCTTCAATGCAATCGCGGAAACTTTCTCCTCTGATTGTAAGATCCTTTGCTGATTGGTGAAGGGGGATAGCCTGCATCATGCCAAACTGCCGAGCAAACTGATTCGGAGAATAAGGTTCGACCCCACATTTGCATTTCGATGATTCGTCCACAAGGATACTGTAAGGGACGTCTCGGGCAATAAGATAACTAGCCCAAATGTCTTTTAATTCTGTTCTATTAAGTTTTTGGAAGTAAGGATCAAGTGACCTCTTAAACCATTCAGGTCCAAATTTCCTAGACGAGAAAGGCGTGAATTGGCTGGCTGTTCGAGATGAGCATTTATTGAAGAAGAGAAAGTATTGGTTGAACGTCTTAGGTCTCAAAACACCGTCAGCCAAGGCGTGCCCATAGGTGGGAGGATTACCTTCATCCAAGGTCAAAGGTTGATGTTCCGGAAAGTAAGCTTGTAGCCAGAGTTGCAAGATCCAGAACGGACCCCGTGCATCATCAAATCTGCTTGTAACAATGTCATTGCAGCCATGATACAAATTCGACAAGACAAACGGCGCCAAAGCAAGCTTTCTACCCTTAGCAAGAGCAAGAGCCAGTTTTGTACATTGCTCGATTATGGAAATCGAAGAATTACAAAAGAGATATTTGCATAGCCACATAACCAGAAAGGATATATGTTCTTCCTCTGTCACAGTGATTCCTCCCATTGACACGTCGAGAAACTTGCAGTAAGTCAAGCATTCTTTAATTTTTCCACACTCATAAGCTGATTTAGCCATCCCGAGAGGGACGTTAACTTCCTCACCATGCGGCCTAAGTCCTGTCAAGGCAACAATATCTAGTACCGTTGGCCCCATCATACCAAACCTGAAGTGAAACGAGTTTGTGGAGATCGACCAATAGCACAAGGCACCATAAAGAAGATTCTTGTCCATCGGGATATCATGTTTCGACAACTGAATAGCGTCATATATATCAGCCGATTTCCACACCTCCCATTTTGCCTTCTCAACTCTGTCTACCCAATCAATCCACGTTCCACTTACATTAGGCCATGATCTCAGAGTCTTATCTTTGAACCAATCAGGTTCTGCGGAGTGTAGAAGTAGCTTTTCTCCTTCAGCCAACGGGTAATGAGGAGACAGCTCCTGAGGAAACGCATTCTTAAAACACGGACCTAATATAATATTAGAGGGCGATCGACGAGTACGAACGAATATCTCGTCAATGATCAACTTTCTTTTCAACTCCAGCACTTTCTGAACCAACTTTTTCTCTGACTCAGAAACTTCAGTACTTAAGCTCGCAACTTTATCTTCGGCCATTTCTAAGTTTTTCTCCACCGGAGCAAGTTAACACTAAAAAAAGAAGAAACCAACACTTCATTCAATCATCCTTT
>JAPFFP010000113.1:3017487-3033019 GCA_026153255.1 Solanum medicagineum | reverse complement strand
GAGGATGTTGTGGGGGCGGCGCCTGGATTTTTGATGGTTTGTTTTTTTTTGTTTTTATGGTGGGGGGGGGGGGGAGGGGGAGACGATTGCACTTGAGATGTTTTGAATACTAAAGTTTGCTGAGCATACAACACGATAACTGGACGCATCCTTCATCTGACAACAATGTTAACTAGTGAACCTCGATGATTCTGAGAATCCAAATTATGCCATAGACGTGAGCCCGACAGATTCAATGACAAGAAGTATATGCAAGGTGCATCTTAATAAACTGCCTAGCAATAAGGGAATTGGATCATCCCTTCACCGTTAAAAGTATAGCAAAATGGAGTCTGTCTTTTGGAAGCCAAAAAGGAAATGTGAAATGTCTGTATTGGCCAGACATTAACCAGTCACAAATAGCAACTGCTCGAATCATTTTTTAATTAAAGAAATATAATGCTTTTGAGATACATCCAAAAGAAAAGCTTATACATTGAATAGACAAGTACTTTTTTCCCCAACGCCTCACATAAAATCATTCTCATCAATGCTGTGCAAAAATAGCAACCGCACTTTGGAATTGTTTCACAATGCTATTCGGATAACTTTGAATGGACAATTCAAACATTTAAATTATAATCATGACATATCCATCACCATAGCAAAGCAACCATATAAATGCATTAAAGAGACCAAATTTCTTCCAAATCCACCAACTTTCTCACTAACCAAGAAATCTTTTACAAATTCTTTATTCTATTTTCAGCTAAAACACTCATATTACACCAGCTAAACTAGTCTAATGAATCAAAAATTTAACTTTACCTTCTTTATCAGATTTCTCTTCTGTACAACTAAGTAGTAAGACACTAAGTTAACCAAAATCAACAACATTGACACAGAGGCATTTAAAACCGGAATATCACCTCAATAATGTTGTTGCAGATAGTAGCAGCAATCGCCTTTGCAGCTGGCAAATTCTCACCAGCAATAATAGTCAAGTTTGTGATTATCGGCTTCGAATTAAATGTCAGTTCAGCTAAAGCTGTCTTATACTGACTCACTAGCTCCTGATGCTGTTGTTGATAAGGCACCCGAATTGAATCACTGTTTTCTGAGTCTCCCCCTCTATCACTAGCTCGAACCCTCGGATTCCCAGCTGCCTTTTGAGGAATGAAGCTTCTCCCATTAGAACTTCGTTCAGTTCCAATTGGGGTTTCGATTAATCTTGGTTTCTTAGGTCCAGGCTCCAACCTTGATCTATCAAATGGTCTACGAGAACCCTCCATTTCCATCACTTTATCAAAATCAACAAAGAAAAGAAAAACTAACCCTAAATTCAAACTATTTTTCTACATGGGTTACATCCAAAATCAGCAAAAAAAATCCAAATCAAAACAAAAAAAATTACTACTTATAACTAATTCCATGTAAATTTCAAGAAATACTCGAATCAACAGGACGAAATCTGATCTTTACACACATAGAAATGAAAAAAAATATCTACACAAAATTGAAAGTTGTGAGCTCCGATTGGGGGGATTTTCAGCTGTAGGGTTTTTGATTGATTTGGAAAGAAGTGAAGCTGCTATATATATGGGCAAGGGCAGATGGGGGTAGGAGGGGGGTGGGGGGTCTGTGCTGTTTGGAGAAATTCGTTAAAAAGGAAGGATAGAGAAGACTGGTGGATGAAGATGGAAGAGAGAGAGGGGTTAAGATATATATGGGCCTTTGATGGGCTTATTTGTTGGAGCCCAATGAGTGAAGTTGGGCTATTTTTTCCTTGGTCCAAAAAAAACTCACATATGTTATCAAACTTTAAAGAAAAAAAATTATTTATATCATTTGATAAAAGTTTGACTTATTTATAGTATTGATGAACGAGAAAAGGTTTAATTATGCCATTATTTTTAATTTCGATTTTGCAAAATCACTCAAACAACTTCGAATACTTTTCAATTTGAGCTTTGAATCAAGTACTTCTTTTGTCCTTCTTCTTCAAAATGCCAAAAAATACATAAAGAACATCAAGAATTCCTTCAACTTCTTAATTTTTCATAAAATCACCTCAAATTTATATATACTCATAACAAATGAAAAATACAAATCATCAAAGATAAAGTTAAATCAAAGTAGAGAATCCAAAATGAAATAGAATAGAATGGAGCAAGAACTTATTTGTGGAGTAAATTCTAAAATCCATCGATGTAATCAATGAAGAAGAAAATGTATATATATATAATACAGAAAAATTTTATTTACAAATTGACCTCATTGTAAACTTTAAAATTACATATTCGTCTTTTTCGATTCTCATTTCTAAATAGCACAACAACTTTGATTTCAATTTTTCTGCATTTATATATATTTATATTAAAAAAAGGACAAACTTTGTGCAAGCTTAGTGCACCGAAGCTCCCGCTATGTGCAGAATTTAGGGAAGAGCCGACAACAAGCATCTATTATACGCAATCTTACCTTGCATTTATATCATACATGCTTACAACAACTCAAAAATACAAATCATCACATATAAAGCTAAATCAATGTAGAAAATCTGAAATAAAATGTAGACCAGAAGACGAGCAAGAATAGATTTGTGAAGCGAATTCTGGAATCTGTCGATATAAACAATGAAGAAGAAAACGAATACATGTAGCATATAAAAAATTTATTTACAAATTAACCCCAATTATGTAGGTATTTGTTTCTATTTTCTGAATAAGATAGATACAATTACCAATATGTATACCTAAAAAATTCTAAATAATGAAATAATTATCATTTATGTCAATTTATTTAAACGGAATATATTTACAAAAAATAAAATTAAAAAAAATGAGAAGAAAAATTTATTGTAACACAAGAATATTGCCTCCCAATAGACTAGCTTCTCTTCTATTCCGAGGCGAGTCCACAAGCAGCACGGAGGAAAAGAGCGACAGAGAGAGAATGGATGACCAAGCAAATTTTCTACCTATATGAAGAATGAAGAAGAATCAATAGCAAAAGCGACTTTGATTTCGATTTTTCTGCATTTATATATATTTATAACAACTCAAAAATACAAATTATCAATGATAAAGTTAAATCAAAGTAGAGAATTCAAAATGAAATAGAGCAGAAGGGAGCAAGAACAAATTTGTGAAGCAAATACTAGAATCTGCCAATATAAACAATGAAGAAGAAAATGAATATATGTAACATATAAAAAATCTATTTATAAATTGACACCATTGAAAGTTTTAACACTACACATTCTTCTTTTTTGATTCTTGTTTTTAAATAAGGGCGATTTGATATAATTTTTTTAATTTTAAATTTGAATACCAAAGTGATGACTGTGAAAATGAAGAAAAGATTTATAAAATATAGATAACACGATTCGTTCTTTATTTTTTTTAATTTAAATTTAAATTGGAAAGATCATACTTATTTTGAAATGGAAAAACTAACACAAGAAAACTAACATGAGATAACAAAAAATAAGATTAAAAATTAAAGCGAAATAACAAAAATTGCACATTAAAAAATGTATGTATTCTACAAATAAATCAAAAAATGCAACATGTTTAAATGTACCATTAAAACATATAGTAACATAATCAATTTTATATCTTAAACCCATTCTGTGCATAGAAAATTCAAAGTCATGTAGGTATTTATTTCTATTTTCTGAATAAAATAGATACAATTACTGATATTTACACTTAAAAAGTTTTAAATAATAAAATAAGTATTATTTATGTTAATTTTTTTAAACGAAATATATTTACTAAAATGAAAATTAAAGAAAATGAGAAGAAAAACTTACCGTAACGTAACAATACTGTCTTCCGATAGACTAGCTTTTCCTCTATTTCGAGGCGAGTCCACAAGCAGCACGGAGAAAAAGAGTGACGGAGAGAGAATGGATGACCAAGCAAATTTTCTAGAAGAATCAATAGTAAAACGATTTTGATTTCAATTTTTCTGCATGTATATATACTAAAACTACAGATCATCAAATATAAAGTTAAATCAAAGTACAGAATCCAAAATAAAATAGAGCAGAAGGGAGCAAGAACAAATTTGTGGAGTGAATTTTAGAATCCATCGATATAAACAATGAAGAAGAAAATGTATATATATAACATAGAAAAATTTTATTACAAATTGACCCATTGTAAACTTTAAAATTACATATTCGTCTTTTTCGACTCTCATTTCTAATTAAGGGCAATTTGATATATTCTTTTTTATCTTAAATTTGAATATCAAGGCGATGACCATGAAAATGAAGAAAAGATTTATAAAATATTGACAATACGAACAACGAGATTCGTTCTTTATCTCGAGATTCGTTCTTTATTTTTTATTCGAATTCAAATTGGTAAGACCATATTTATTTTGAAATGAAAAAACTAACACAAGAAAACAACATAAGATTATAAAAATTAAAGCAAAATAACAAAAATTGCACCTTAAAAAATGTACTATATTCTACAAATAAATAAAGATTGCAACGACTCTAAATATACCATTAGAAAATATGATATAATGAATGTGACTATTTTTTCATTAATTAATGATATTGAATTTGAGGTCTAAATGTGATATTTTTGATAAAGTATGATCTCCTCAAATGAAGCTTTATACGACGCAAATTCAAAACAATTTAACTTCAATACAAATACCTGAAACCAAATGAAATTCCCATTTCCCTTAGCCCTCTTAAAAAATGCAAGTTGCCATAAAATGCCCCCACCCCAACACACAAATGATTTTCATCAAATATGTTGGTTATACATTTTTCATATTTTTAGGTTATAATTTTTAATATTCTTTCGACTTTATTTAAAATTTATGAAATTAAAATTGAAAATAAAGTTGTATCTGATTGTTGATTACACTTTTTGTAAAATATATTTAGATTTTTCTAAGTTAAAAACATAATTTAATTTAAATGTAAGTTTTTTCACAATTTTAAACTAATTTTTAAAAGTAAAAAAAATCAACAATAAATAAGTACTAATTATTATGACCCAACAAATCAAATTCATTTTTTATGAGTTTAAAAGACCAAAACAACTCAAATTACATTTCCTCTATCGACTAATAATTATTTACTATTGACTTGACATATGAATTAAGAGCAGTAAATTACAGAGTAATTTTATCAACCATTCTTATTAAATATATGCCATCAAAAGAAATACTTTTATTTAATAATAAGGGTAAAATAGATACAAAATGATAGATTATCTATTAATTTTGTAACTGAACAAATAGTATTGAATATTCCATAATAATAATGAACACGTGAAGATAACAGGAAAAGGCTCATAAATATCCCTAACCTATGGAAAAATGTTCATAAATATCCTTTTTCACCTTTGGGTCTAAAAATACCCCATAAGTTTATTTTTAAGCTCATAAATACCTCTAACCTACGAAAAAAGATTCATAAGTACCCCTCTTCCATTTTTGGTCTAAAATACACTTAAGGTTTATTTTAGGATTCAAACATACCTCTCAACTTAACAAGGATAGTCAAATTAATTTTAATTCTTTAAAAAGCCACATGAGATTTTCTAATTTGTTATATGCATTCACAATAATTCAAACCCGCCCAATCATATCTTTTTATTAAAAGTCATGTATACCACTTGCGTAAAAGACCATTTGAATAACCATTAAAATTAACTAAGCACTTAAATTAAACTATACGCCAGAAGTAAAACAAAAAGTCGGGAGGTAAATACAATTTCAAAAAGTAAAATAAAATTACATACTTCGAATGTACCAACGAGATAATTTACAACAAAAGTATAATAAATAAAAAAATAAAATAAATAACTTTTAAATATTTGGATGATTTGAATTATTATGAATACGTATGACCATGTCACATGACTTTTTAAAGAGCTAAAGTTGATTTAACTATTTTTGTTAAGTTAAAGGTATATTTGAACTCAAAATAAATCTTAGAGATATTTTTAAAGTCAAAAGTGAGAAAACATATTTATAATTTTTTTCATAGGTTAGAGTCAAAATATTTTGTCCATTTTTGTTAATTACTCAAATCCTCAAGAAAAATGTTACTTAATGGGGAAGACAGACAGTGGCACCCCCCACAAAAATCTTTTCTCTTCAATATCTCCATTTTTATTGGACCAACTCACCACCATTGTTGAATTCAATTACTTAATACTATAAAAAACCTGTCTCCAACAAGTTACAAAATATCTGCTTTTTTTGGTGTATAAATGGACCCCATTTGTTCTTCCTCCTCCTCCACAACATTAAATCCCCCCAGAAACAACCTGGTTATTTCCTCACAAATCTTTTTCATTTTTCAGTGAACCATACAAGAACTCAAAAAAAAAAAAAAAAAATCACCCAAAAAAAAAAATGGAGCTCCCAGAGAAAAACTCCACCGACTTTGCACAGTTATTTTCAGTAGATATTTCTTGGTTTCTATGTCGGCGTTACGTATATAAACCTCTCTTAAACCCATTTTACCGACCATTTTATCACACCCCTTTTCTAAATTTTTCCATCTTTTGATCCATAAAAGTTATAAAGTTTCAATCTTTGAACCATAAAACCACAATCATATGAACCCATTTGATAAAAATCAAGAATCTGATACTGAGATGGACTCTGACTTTGCTGGTTTTTCACCAATTTCATTGCCTTTTGCTGACCCATCTCCACCTTTTATCAATTTTGGGTCTTTTCCTACTCCTTTGAGCCAACACCCCCCAGTTAGAGAAAGAGGAGAAATGGAACAGTCAGCTGAGGAAGGATTGGATGTGCCAAAGCCTATGGAGTGTTTACAGGGGACACAAATTCCACCATTTTTGTCAAAGACTTTTGATTTGGTTGATGACCCTTTATTGGATTCGATTATTTCTTGGGGTAGCTATGGAGAAAGCTTTGTTGTTTGGGATCCAGTGGAGTTTTCAAGATTGGTTCTTCCCAGGAATTTCAAGCATAGCAATTTCTCCAGCTTTGTTCGACAGCTTAACACATATGTGGGTATCACTTATAGCACATTAGCCAATTTTTTTGTTGGCTGATGTGTTAAATCTCTAGTTTTCTCTCTCTCTCTCTTTTTTTTGTGTTTTTTGCCTTTTATGTAATTGCTGTTGTAGATTTTTATGTATCTTTGTTTTTCCCCTCATTTTTATGTAGTTTGTTTGCTCTTATGTTGTTGATGTACTGTAAAGATGATGTTATTTTAGGATGTAAATGTAAATAGTTATTCGGGGTTGTAAAAAGTGTAGGCTGCTATGGTTGTAAATGAACATTTAGAAAACTGTTTTTTCGACGGCTCAATGTTTATGGTAACTTGTGTAAATGATGTCTTTGAGATCCTTAGTGGATATTAAAGTGGTTGATTTTTAAGGAAAATGATAAAGAGGTGCGCTGTTCGTGATTTGGACTTGTAGATAAAGCGCTCTGCATTGATGCGTCTGCTGAATTTGGGAGGTCATCGAATTCTGCAGGTAGAATACTAAGGTTCTGATTAAACAGAGTGTTTAAGCTTTCTCTAGTTGTATATGGTGTTACTTCAAAAGATCTACTGATGTGTATTTCTAGTGTAAAGCAGCTCCTGGAACTCATGAAAATTTGACAGCTAGCGTCTGGTTTTGTGTAAAAATCCATTTGTTATATGAATCATGACTTACTCTCATGTTGTTGGTGTGATGGTTTCGACATCTTTTGTTTCTGAATAACTTTTGGGCAACTTTATTCAGGGGTTTCGCAAAATCGATGCTGACAGGTGGGAGTTTGCGAATGAAGGGTTCTTGAGAGGGAAGAGGCATTTGTTGAAGAACATACAGAGGCGAAAGTCACATCAGGCTGGGAGTTCTTCTGGATCATCTACTGAATTGGGGAAAGGTACAATGGATGAGATAGAGAAACTCAGGAAGGAGAAAAGTTTGATGATGCAGGAAGTTGTTGAATTGCAGCAGCAGCAGCGTGGGACGGTTCAACAAATGGAATCTGTTAACGAAAAGCTTCAGGCTGCAGAACAAAGACAGAAGCAGATGGTTTCATTCTTGGCCAAGGTGTTTCAGAATCCCACATTCTTGGCTCGTCTTCGGCAGATGAAGGACCAAGGAGAAATTACTTATCCAAGAATAATGAGGAAATTTGTTAAACATCAGCCACATGAGCCGGATAGAGTGGGTTCGTCTTCCATGGAAGGGCAGATAGTCAAGTACAGGTCTGACTTTCAAGACCTTGCGACATCCTTTGACAGCCCAGATTTCAATCCAATTGTGGATCAACAACTTCCAGAAACTGGTTTAGGAGCAGAATCCATGCCCTTTGAAGGTGGTACTGTTGCATCTGAGGGACTGACAATGGCACATGAACTTCTCAATAGTCCTGATCGGGTTGTAGAAGGAGCTTCATCCTTTAAACCCGAAGCCTCTCATTTCAAAGGGAAGAATGTAGCTAGTCCTCAATTAGAAGTCATGCCCGAATACTTTGCCACTTTCCCAGAGGAATTGGGGAAGGAGACGAACATTTCAGGATTTTCCGCACCAGGTATTGAAAGTATGGTCAAAGAAGAGGAAGTTTGGAGCATGGGTTTTGATGCCAGTGCTGGCATGCCAAGTACTGGCGCTGAGTTATGGGGTAGTCCTAGCAACTATGTCCCAGACTTTGGTGTTAGCTCTGGTTTGTCAGATTTGTGGGATATAGATCCCTTGCAGGCAGCTGGAAGTTCTGGAGTCGATAAGTGGCCAGATGATGAGTCTCCTTTTGGTCAGTCTGAGAGTCAAGCCAATCAGCCCAAGAATGATAGTTTTTAGGAAAAGAGTACCCTTTAGGTTATTAGCCATCGTTTAGTTGATGGACATAATATTAAATGATTGATTATAAATATTTTAGTTGATTAATACTTTTGACTGATTCATTTCTTCTATTCCCCTCTCCTTGGTCTGCTAGCATCTCTGCTAATTATGCTAAACTGTGAATATTTGATGGCAAATTTGTAGATATTTCCTGCTAACATATACTCTTTTAAGTTGTGAAATGTGCAGGTTTGCAGCTGTAGGCGAATATGGGACTTCTTTTGAGAATTTGGGAATTTGGGACTAGAATGACATTGCTCGCTCAAGCTTTTCTAGGTAAGGAGATCTTGTGGTGACTTATCATATGATTGTTTGATGAACTATTGGTTACCAGAATTCTTTGACATGAAGCTGAATAACACGCGCATATGGTGTACAATTGTGCTTTTTACCCTGTGTGATTAAATTTCAAAAGCTAGCTCATGAGGGGAGCATTCTCCTAGATTACAACCCATTTCCTGAACTAATGTGGGGATAGTACAAGAGTTGGACCCGTTTCAATTCTTGCTTTTTCCTATGTTAGACCCCATGTAGTATTGTTCACGCTTTAATGTCCCAGCATGGGCTATGACGGGAGGGCGGAGGGGCGTTAAGCGTCCCACACCGGTAGTGAGATGATCAATTAGTTTCCTTGTATGGTCTTGGGCAATCCTCACCGCATGAGCTAGTTTTTGAGGGTTGAGTTATGCCCAAGGTTGATTTTCTTAATATGTTATCAGACTGGAACTTTGGTAAGCCAGTTTGTACAATCACTAACACTTTAGGGGATTCTGCTCATACGGTCCTTGGTAGTTTATTAAAGGAATATAAGAAAGACGAGGTGGAGGAATGAAAGATTCTAGCAGTGCTGGTAGAATCGATGAGAGTTTGTTTCCTAATGGCAGGCATAACTCTCGAGCTGTTGAATGGAAACTGAAAGAAAGAAACAAATGTCACACCCTCCGTGTTGTTTATCCGATTCAGCAGGATCTAATGATTTTTTGATCATATGGAAGATGAATTCATGCTCTGTGGCATCAGTTTAATAGGTTACCTACATTTACACTATAGTGACTGTCCATGGGTGTTTTCGCATTCTATGGATGTATGGAAGTGAAAACAAACTTGCCTGTTTCAATGGCATAAAAGAGAACAATCAAAACCATCTTTGGGGGTTCAAACAAGATGTTTCATTCTAGTACATTGAGAGCAAAATCTGCGACTAGATTATTGAAGGACGACCATGATCATGATAGCTTCGGGGGTAAAATTTAAGAGTTTCTTCTGTTAAAAAGAGTGGCCCTGTGGCTATGGAGGAGGAAGTGACCAGTGGCATTTAATCCTGAAACAAAAAGTACAGTGGGAAGTTGGCAATGCTTTTGCCTGAGTGACAAGATCTTCCCCCATGATAAGTTCTCCGTAGCCATCAGAGGATAGGCAATGAGTGCATGATTGGAGATACTATTTCCTGAAATTAGGCCTTGTGCGCGGACTCTGGCCAGGACGACACAGTTATTTTAAAAAACAAAGTGAGCCTCTTTTAAATTATGATTTTTATCTTTTGACCAGTGGCTGAGGACAATTGTTCAAGGTAAAGGGAGACCAAGGTATTACACGCTTCTTTAGAAGTTCCCCATGAAAAATTTAGGGGAGAATAAAGAACTAGTGGTGAAAAGGTGACATTTATCCAACTTAGTGTAATAATATCACACTGTAATCATAAATGTCATTCTTCATGTGTAAAGGGTAAGCTAGGTATTGAATCTTCAACCGACAAAAGACGGTTCTGACTTGTCTCCAAGTTAAGGTAATTCAGATACATAAGTTCAATAGGTATGGAACCTTGAGGTTACAGACTGGAGGATTTGGAAGTCCGAGGGGGTACTAAGAGGAAGTGAGCCGAGTGGTGTAGGAAGATGAAGTCATGGCTCTTATACCAAGTTGGTTCGAGTAAATGATTTTCCAAGCTAATGAAATCAACTGTGCATTACTTGTATCTCTTCTTATATTATCTGCTTTTCCTCGTTCCAATCAAACATCCAAAACATCAGAGTTAATGTTATGACGCACGACAGGCATCCCTTTCTGGGACATGTTAAAGGCAACATGTTTTGCTGATCAAATGAAAATGCTAATATGTTAGTATCGTGGGGCTGATGTCAAACAATCCTATCTGTGTCATGCCGAGTATGTTGACCTTTCAGAAGTGTTCAACGAATGCTTAGATAGCTAACACAACCAGTGTTTACATTTTTGAACCGTTAAATTTTGTGTTATTCTTTCCTTTCAAGTGCAATTGATTCTTTTGTAATTGCTTGGATTTCATACCCTCAACCAAACCAGTTTTTCTTGTGAAGCCTCTGCCTATGTAAGCGATGATGTAGCAGAAACAGCTAGCAAGTCCTGCTCAGGGCTTTGCTCAAGTGGCAAAGGTTGAGAGGAGTTCGAGCCTTGCATCTTGCGAACTAAAGCCTGATACTTAAGTGGAGAGAAGTAGAGGGACGATCATTATCCCTGAGTTTCTGAGGTTGTGGTTGGTTCTAAGGGTTTGGCGCAGACCGATTTCTCAATCATTAAAAAAAAAAGATCCTGCTCAATTATTTGATGTCCCTTTTAACTTGTATATTTCTAATGTGTAGGATGTTCTTCAGGAGCAACTGATTAATATTTTGTATCATGTAATAATTGATAGGTTATCCTGGCAATCCGTTTGATGATTTGAGAAGTATCCACTGGCTTTTATTTTGTGATATTGATGGGTTCAACATTTGGAGTAACAGTACAACTAAAATGAATGCTCTTGCAAGCATTTGTGATACTTGTGGGGAAAAAATGCTTATAGGGGATAAATGATTAGACAATACTGGCATACCTATAGCTTATTAAGGAGGATATGACTCTACTATCGAGGTTGTGGATTGAGAATTAAGATAGAATTTTAGCCGGTAATCCAACATTGCTTAATTCCCTTATTATTGCTCTCCTAATTTATTATTCTTTTCATTTCATTATTATTTATTGTTTCCTTTATTTTGGTTATCATATTATTTGTTGTTGCTACGGTTTTCTTCTTTTGTTTTTAGCATGTCATTTTCACTATTATTGTTTGATTCAATATTTGATTTTAATAATATGTTTTACTTGATTGATTGTTTTGTTGGAAACGACCATAGCTTCACTTATGGGACTCGGGTGTGTTGTTTTGTTGTTGTAAATACTATTTACAAAATACTTTTCTATGTAATAAGTTCAATGCCTTCTGCTATATGATTCACCTGCCATGTAGCATTGTGATTCGACTATTTATACGGCATACAAACTACGAAGTGCGATCATTGTTAGGCAACGACATATGTAGTGCATAACAGAACTATTTTGTCTATATTCTTCCGTTGATACTCGCAAATTTTCCTCTATAAACGTTTTTTTTCTGAGAAACAAACAAAAAAATTTCTACTGGAAGATAATTTTATATCAAGTAGAGGAACAAAGAAGATATTAAGTACTGTTGATATTAATTTTAAAAGCAACATTATCACCAGAAAAAAAAAAAAACAGAAAAGAAGAGACAGCTACACTAATCCGATACAACACTAAGACGTTATGGATCTTTTTAGGGATCTAAGATACAAAGTGAAGGAACTTGGTTTAAGATCCTGCCTATATGGACAAAGGAAAGAAGAATTTTCTCTTATAGTATAACAGGTCGTGCGGCATGGGGTATAAAAATAATGTTAAATAGTGTGTATTAATAATGCAATATTACTAGTTCACCTAATTAATGCATGTTATTTTTGCTGATACACTCTAGCAAACGACTTCTAACTGAAAAATCCCAAGGGCTAATGGTGCATAGTGCGAACTCGGTATGGCATAAGAGGACCACCCTAGGAGGACACAACATGAGATAGAAGCTATATGATTTTGAAAGCACGGAAAGAAGTGATTCAAACTGTGCATTCCTACAAGACAACTTCCCATTATAAATCCTTATACATACAAAATCATTTCTGGACAGAAATTAAACTGTTATTTGTTGGCATTAACAAAATCATATGGCTAAACAATACTTGCACGAGGAAAACGTACAAGTCAATTGCAAATGGTCTTCTGGGAGAAGTGGCAGCTTGAATTTGTGAAGGAAAAAGAACGGCTCTAGACGGGCATTCTGAACTACTATGTACAGAACAAAAGCCTGCGAAAAAACACATTGGAGGTTGTTACAAACTCAAATGCCATCAAAAGCAACAGCAAGAAAGCTTAGAGGCGAACCCACTTCACATCTCCCAAGTTGGAGACAGAAAGTTGACACAATTGTCAACACTTAAAAACTTCTAATTGCACTGTTTCAGATGTAAATTGGAGTAATCTGTGCGCATACAAGGCAAATGTAAAATCCAGCAAAATGAAGAGAGATATCAGGATACACGAACCTGAAGTAAAGGAAGACTTGTTCCTCCCAGAAGCTGATTAACAAAGAATGCCAAATATGTGCAGAAATCATACACCTATTACACTCATTCACCCAAGCAACTGCATGTCTGTACGACCGGGTTGAGGAGGTATTACAGGAGGTTTAATTAGTGGTCTCAGCATATCCATGATTGCAGCAAAGGAGGGACGTTTCCATGGTTCTCTGCAACATTATCAAAAGTAACTTCAAGAGCACAGCAAAGCAAACCAAAAGCAAATGTGACTCAACTATGGAAGAACATAAGCAACATACTTGGCCCAGCAGGCCTCAATGATGCTTGCCACTTGAGGAGTCAAGTCACGTGGAATTTCAAGTCTTTTCCCCTTGAAGCCCACCGCTGCTACAACCTACAGGTTCAGATGCATTTTGCATTTTAGCCAATACAGAATTCACAAGAATCGATATTACACCCCATCTAATCTCATCTCTTAATATGGGTGTACCAATAAAAACCGCAGTGCATACATTCCATTTTAAAATATAGCCAAGACGCAATACAAGTGCAAAATAATGTTGCAAATAACCAGCAGATCCCAGTTCTCTTTCGAAGATTAAATCACTGTTTGCAAACAAAGGTACAGTAAAGTTGTGGCCACCTAGATACCACGACCTAACCCTTCCTGACTTTGAATAAAAGTCAGAAATTCAGAAATCAAAAGAGAGAAATTATCATGGAATGGATATTGTTTTATCCACTTATCTTACTTCACTGTAACTTCAGCAGAGAATGTCTTTTGACAACATGTAGCTATCAAGAAACTGAAAAGAGAATACTAATTGAAGCCCAAAGCAAAGCATGACGTCCCTATAACATCTCCATTCAATGCCCAATGAATGAATAGCTCTCTCCCTAAACCAAATGTAAAACAATGATATAAAATGAGGAAAAAATGACCCTTCACACAATTGCTGAAGCACATTGGATTATTCTCCATCCCCTAACACAAAATTGACCATCAACTACTAGCACAAAATTGAATGGCTCCACACATAGTCCAGTATTCAGTCTTTACACTAAATTAAGTAGTGCAACATAAAGTTCCCCATTTTGCTTTCCCAGTGAACAGAGAGTTCGGTATTCCGTGGAAGAGCCATCTTAGACACAAAGGAAAAATGACTCCTTATGCAACTAATGTAACCAGTAAGAGCCTTCCCACAACAATTTATTTGCACCTTCCAACAGATAGTTTTAGGTCATTTCACCTGCAGACAGTTATTCCTCTGGATTGAATTTACAGACATAGGATGTCTACCTTAAAAGCCCCCTGGACAATAGAACATGAAGATAGAAATATAAACCTGCGCTGGGTTCAAATTACTCCAAGGTTGTTGCAACGTTGCCAGCTCCCACAAAATAACACCAAAGCTGTATACATCAGATTTCTCATTTGATGGTTCATCACGGAGAACTTCAGGTGCCATCCATTCCGGCTATCACAAGAAGAACCAAATAAAAATTTTCATTGATGAAGTGATGTGCCAACGACAAATAAAGGTTAAATAAATCATATGTTGAATCAAGCGCTTACAGTCCCAGCAGCCGACTTTGATGAGAGAAATGTGTTCGCTTTTAAACGAGAAAGACCAAAATCACAGACCTGACGAACACATCAGACAGGTGAAGGACATGCAACGTATTTGCATATAGAGATGGCTGTAATAAATTTAAGAGTACAAAATATGCAAAAATAAACACCATAACAAAACTCAATTATTTATCATAAACAACTTCGAGCAAGACTTGTTCCGAATGTAGTCGAGTCAGATCTGATGCAGAACTACACTGTATTGTCAGTATAAAGCATTATAGGCGCAACTAAGAGACAACTGCACTACATTATGTATGCTGCTAAACTACGAAAAGCTATGAAAGGCAGACTCTCCTAAAAGATTACTGACATTAAGCAATGACATGTATCAAATGCATCCCCTTTTTATTTTGTTGCTTGATAACAGAAAATACAGTTCACATCAACCAGATCACAAGACACTTCCCCACATGCATGTTGTAAAGAAGTAAGATAATCAAGATCTTAAGATTTCATTCATGATGAGTTCAAGTTATTACAATGAACAAAAATACATGCTTCTAATGTAAGAGGAAGAAATGTAATACAAGCCATTACATTAATAAACTGGTTTAATAAAAGATTTTGGAGAAGAGAGGGAACAACAACAACAACAACATACCCAGTGTAATCCCACAAGTGGGGTCTGGGGAGGGTAAAATGTACGCAGACCTTAC
>JAPFFP010000113.1:2992589-3017387 GCA_026153255.1 Solanum medicagineum | reverse complement strand
CCATTGTTCTCACCCGAGTTTTGGCTCCATCATACATGTCCTTAATCGCCCTGATATAGGCTACTGGGACACCTTTCACCTCTAGACACCTCCATAAGACATCCCTTGGGACTTTGTCGTATGCCTTTTGGAGAAGAGAGGGAAATGACACAAATATGAAACATACTGAATAATAAACCAAAAAATAAAACTACTACTACTTCTACTTTTTTTGGATAATGAAAAGGAAAATGCGTGAAACGACACGACAACTACTACTATTATACCTCAATCCCAAAGTAGTGGGGGTCAACTGTAGGAATCCTCTATATCCATTCTGCTCCATATGGTAACGTTTCATTCCAATGCAGAATACATTCCATTCTGCTCTATTTGGTCAGGTTTCATTCCAGTAAGTAATAATTTGTTTGTTGACACAAATTAAGGGTTCATTATGACTAGAAGTTTCCCATACCACACTAATCTCAATAGTAAAACTAAAATATACTAAAAACCTTCATTCTCATAGAGGCTTAATATTACTGCATCCAGAACTTCCAACATTTTTTTTTCTGATAGGTGTATCCAGCATACTAACATGGTGCAAGATAATTTAATACCAGCATCCTTGCTATGTGGACATCGAATTACCATGATTCCAGACGGTCAATGTCCATTTTGATGACAAAAGAAATTTCTGACTCGAACATGCCCACAAAACCAAAAGTATAATGTACAATCTTCAAGATATATTCTGTCTGTTGGAGTTTAATCCTCCAGACAACATTACTCCGTTGCTAATTCTCCATTATATGAGAAATCTGGCATAAGCTTTTCTCTTCAAAACTTGCCTTTTGCCTTCAATATGTTATGCGTAAGTATAGAAGTTTTTGACACTAAGACATCCTTTATGTTTTTCTCTCTTATAGACCACACTCTGACAGCGCAAGTCTAGAACTTATCAATAGGAAAAAAAGATGGATTGAAACCTTTACATGTGCCATAGAGGTTACTACTCTCACCTTCACTGTGTATTTTTTGTCCACTAAAAGATTTGGAGATTTTAAATCTCTATGAACAATGGGAGGATTGCGTTTATGTAGATAATTCATGCCCTTTGCCTGCACAAGATAATATGACGAAATTAGCCCAAGATTTAAAATAAAATGAGGCAGAACAGGAAAGCATTCATACCACATCGTATGCCATAGACAATCGGCGCTTTTCATCCAAAACCTCCCTGGCACCAGGTTTATGAAGAAGTCTATATAAGCTACCTCTGAAATATATTGCAACATGGGCACTGTCAGCTAAACTGAAAAATCAAAAGTCTGATTATTTGTAGGGTTTACCAGCATAAACCTTGATAAATATTCTGTAACTATGGACAAGTTTGGTCGCTGAGTAACTGCACCCATGAAAAGCACAATGTTTGGATGTCGCAACCGCTTCATAATGGCAACCTAATCAAAATGAAAGGAAAGCCAGATTAGTGGAATTGGTCTTGGGTACAGATTACTGGAGTTGGTCTGGGGTAAACAGATAATAAAACTGGCATCCACCCATCCTCATTTTCATACACCCTTTTCTCTCTTTCATCCAGTTTGTTTATCAACAGTTGAGGAGATAAGGAGAAGAGAGTTACCTCCCGCAAAAATTCCTTAAATCGCTCAGCGTGAAAATCTTGTTCCATGAGAATCTTCACAGCAACATCCTAAAATAAGTGCAAACTTCCATCAGCATGCAATTTGAAGGAATAACACCAGACAGACTAATTAAGAAAGATATATCTCAAAATTTGACATTTACTAACAAAAAAGAAGCAAAAGAGAGAGATTTAACAGATAAACCATCGACATTTATTCGAGAATTGGATCAGGCCAAAACAACAACAACAACATACCCAATGGAATCCCACAAGTGGGGTCCGGGAGGGTGAAATATGCGCAGACTTTACCACTACCTCATAGAATAGAAATAAACAAATGCCCAAATAAGATACAAAAATTATTCAGAATTAATGCCTCTCCGAAGTGATAAATAAGTTTAGCAGATATAACAATGATGAGTATCAAGAACTCAGAACTAAAAGGAGATGTCTTACAGAGCCATTCCAATCAGCACGGTGAACAGTACCAAAAGACCCTGAAATACAACAAACAGTGTTAGGTACATGCAAAGAGGATGCTATGATACTATAGCATCTCTATGTCACTAACATGTAATGAGACAATCATAGCACAAGACTAAATAGGTGGACACAAAGATAGCACGCAGGGATTACCTGCCCCAATCCTCTCCTTCAGAACAAGATCTTCCCAGGGAATATCAAAATCTTCTATGTCAAGGGCAAGGTCTCTACTTGTTTTAGCGGGAACAAGTTGACTTCCTCCCTCGAGAAATCTCATATCATTCCCTATATCTCCATGCCCAACTGGACGGACAAGATTCATATGAGCCATGTCCCTGTCCATGTTCGTTGAGCTTAAGATATTTTGAGGATTATATACACTAGTAAGTTGACAGTCTTTGTCATGACCCTTTTTCCTAATTGGAGGCACAGGTAACCGTGAAATTTCATCATGGTCACTTGGACTAGGCACTGCACTGTTTCTCTCAATGTTATTTCGGTCGATTTGTCCTTCATCTCCATCAACAGCAGCTCCTGTGACAAACAATATTAATTAAGAACCTTTAAACAAACATATTTGGGTGTAAAATTCAAGAACAAATCAAGGGAATAAATTTGACAAGATAATATAATATTTCATTTGTATGGGAAGAGGAAAGACAACTAGATAGACATCCTAAAAGCAACTAAGATCAGAAAAGCTCCCATTTGCAGGGCAGGGAGACAGCTATTAATCAACTTCTCTAAGTAAATTGTAAGGTCTAGTTTGTGAAAGAAAATAAAATAAAATATGATAACATTTGAAAAGAATGAGAAATATATTCGGTCTTTTTTAAGTTGGTAACACTGGAAAAGAATGAGAAATATATTCTGTTTTTTTTCAAGTCAATTTTTTCAAAAAAATCCAACTCTCATCTTAATTTCATCAATTTGAGTCAAGCCCTTTGGTAATATCACACTAAATCGGAGAACTAGTCAAAGAAGAAATTATAAAACTATAGGTGCCAAGAAGACTGCTGGGTGTCGAAGGTTCAGAAGTGTGGATCTGGCCTAGTCTGGAGATCTCGGTTACCATACAAGAGGTCAACTTGGCTATCTAAAACCAAAGACACTTCTTCATTCTCCCTTCATAGGTTTCTAAATAGCTCCGCCTTTGCCGATCTCAAGCCCAATAAATGATGGGGGTTCTAAAAGCAACGACACTTCTTTGTTCTCCCTTCATATGTTTAGAGAAACCAACGGTAACCCTTCAGATCTTAAGATAAAAGGGTTAAACTTTTTTCATGAGAAAGGCAAAGAAGCGCTATTTTAACATGAGGAAATAGGATATTTCTTCTTGGCTAGGAACAGAGCAGCATCTGTCTGAAGCATTATAAAATTAATTGAACATTTCTCATCACATCATCGCAGAGGCCAATCTTAACAATGGGAAAACAATCAAAATAAGCATCAAAAATGTATTTGTTCACAAAAGCAGGTAGGATTTAGAGGATAACCTGCGGAAGAATCCTCAAACACAAGATTAAGCGATTGACAATCTGAGAAATACTGTTTGGCGAGTGACCTGAAATCAGTTGTTGGTTCAACTTCTCTGAATCTCGGAAATCGCAATGGCGAAGAAATAGAGATAGAAGCCGGCCCATTAAGTGAGGAATCTGGTTCGCATAAACATCCAGGGCTCCCAATCAAATCAACCAGGTACTCCCTATATGGTGAAGAGCAAAATATCAAGACTGTGTCCTCCTTAACGATCCATAAAAATAGCATATATCTAACTGTGCCCAGAAAAACTAGACACTTGCATTTTTTAAAAGGACCACCATTTTTTCATGCTAACTCCCAGTTCAATGTAACACGGAAAAATAGCATCCTGCTGTTCGCTACACAATATGCCTTGAAGATCTAATTTTAATTGCTTGTACTAGTTCCCATTAAATTTTTTCCTCTCCACATTTTGGGGCTGAGCAGAAGAAAGGAGGACATCTCTTTGCAATCGAATCAACAACTTCAGAATCTATTATATCGCGAGGGCATAAGGTATTCCTTTAGCAATGGGATTTGTTCTTTCAAATATTATGATTCCCATCACCACTCCAATATACTCCTCCTTTCATCCAAACAAAAATGGCACATTACTATTTGGAGGAGTCAAACAACCTTTTCTTTGACAACGATGTTTGTAATCTATTTTTATACACTTTTAGCTATTCAAATATTTTATACATAGTACTCTTGTGCAGTCTTTAGATATAGAATTTTTCTCTAGAAACCATTCAAAAATCCATGACTGAATGCAAATTGAATGCAGCATGCCACTTATTCCAAGCACCACCATTCTTTTTGGCACTGAGGTTGCAGTAGTTTATATTGTAAAAACCCAAAATAAATATGGTTTTTCCAAAAATATAAAAAATTAGGAACAGCAGCTATCAGAACAAAGAAGAAACTTCAATTTGTACCAACATAGGTCATGAACTAGATACAGTGATTGATCTTCTCAGACCTCTCTTGCAGCACGAATGCAGAAGGACCACACAAAATATGTGAAACATCATCATTGACATTTTTCCAGATCTAAATAGTTTAAGTTCTGTTTCTATACAAATAGCAGCTCTATGCATTTCAAGGAAAGCATCAAGATTAAGAAATTTAAAAGTTGACCCTATTATACACTGAATACGAGGTAAGATTTAGGCAACATTATCTAAGTCCATATAAATTGCACATGTCATCTGCGCAGCAATATTAGAGTAGGGAAATAAAAACTGATTATGCAAACAAAATAGATAAAAATGGATTTTGAAACAAAAGGAAAGTCAGAATATCAATTTCCATCTATCATTGCTTCAAGATATTTGAACAAACGTGGCTAACAAAATAGTACATATTTAACAAAAAGGTGTGTGTCAATGAAAGTAGACTTCTCATTACCCTTTTCCCTAAATATGCAAGTTTGTGGATGAACTGACAAAAAGTACTCCACATAGATCATTTATAACTTGGATTTTTACCTGTCAAATCCAAATCGAACTAGACACGAGGAAGCATCAGCTCTGTTACAATATTTACATCCTTTGGCAATTCGACATGGTAAATCAATAGCGTCAGCTAGCACCTGCAACAATCGTGTGAAATTCATGATTACACATCAACCTTCCACAGTTCCACCAAAACTAAGAAACTCTGATTGACGTACATTTACTCCTGTGGACAGAAAAGACAACAATTTGCAAAGAACATGCTTTTTCTTTTTCTTTATTTTATTTAAAAGAACACCGTTCATCAGATGTTGATACATAAATTCCTGTAAGTAAATCTTAAGAATAAAACAGCAAACTTAAAATCAGTATATCACATCTAGAACATACTTTAAATAGCAAAGCTCGATGCCTACAAAGGCCAATAGACAGGCTACCAATGGGAAGCACAGTGGATCCTAGACAATCCTTCAGGTCATCACTGCACTCCTTCCACAAAGGAACCAACTCATCTTCTCCGGCAGAAGCTGCACCCCTTATAAAGCAAATAAAACTTAATTATAAAAAGGAGAAAACATACAAAATCTGATTGATTGGAGTCCCTTATAACAAGTTTCTGGCACTCACCCCATATGACCGCAGACCAGCTTAGCGAGCTGATCAACTACTTCTTTTGTTGTGATGCAACTAGGAGAGAGATTATGAATCCGATTCTGCAGTTCTTTCAAGCTAGGATCAGTACGCCGATCAATCAAAATCACTTCAACTGATGGTACTACGGAGGGATCAACAGCTCTCAATGATTCAATAGATGGAACACGGGCATTTTCTTGTAGATCTGAGCAGACAATCCAGACATATGGATCCATCCCATGGATCAAGTAAAATCCATCAGGCACTTTGTCAAAGTACGACAAGCATCCATTTACCTGGAAAAAACAACAACTCAAAGCAGAAAATGGCTTTCAGCAAAAAAACCTAGGAAGTCTAGAAAAGCATGATTCGATCAAAGAAAGAGAGATCATAAGAACATAAACAAATAACATTTAAGATAGAATCTATAAGCAGACAGAAAATAGATAACATAAACGAATAACGAAAAAATAGAAAACAATAAATGCTCTTGCTTAACTGGAGAGAATGACAAATTTGAAATCATCGATGAAATTATTTATCTAGTTGCTCCTATTTGCACAGAAACACCCGACACACAGAAGAATAGGTGATCAACATACTTTTACCATTTTTAGGAACTGATGCAAGAAGAGAGAGTTTATTAATCTCACATCCTATGTATAAGAAACCTAAAACTCTCTTCTCCAACAACCAGAGTACTATATTCTGTTGAAAACGCCGCTTTCAGGAGTTCCCTGTCATTAATATGATAAAATCTTTGCTAAATCAGAAAGCATATTTCCACGGACTCAGTGAAGAAAGTAATCAACAATTTGAAGGAGCAAGGATTTCTGATCCAATAAACATCAGAACTACACAAATGACAGGACTATTTAGCAGTGTTTATGAATCCTCGCTCATAAAGAGGAACCTTTTTTTCCTCTTAACCTTCATAATTTGGAACTTTTGTGGTATATCGTTCTAACAACTCATTCTCAGTTAAGTCCTTCTTGAGAAGCTTCTGGTTAGGGCAAAGTTTAGTTTTCCACATGCCTCGGTATGGATTCCTAAGGTACCGAGAAAGGTGTGCTTCTTCGTGTGGTTAGCTACTAGAGGATTGATTTTGACAGAAAAAAGTATTAGGAAACGGAACGGTGTATGCATGAGCTGGTGTTTCCTTTGCAAGGAGGCAGGTGAAGGATGCGGACCATATTTTGTTACATTGCAAATTAGCTACGAGGTTAGGGAAGGATGTTTTTACATGGTTCAGTGTTTCTCGGGTAATTCCAAGATTCGTGAAGGAGTTGACGTTTCAGCTAGAAGAGTGGAGCTAGGAAAAGAAAACAAAATGTTTAGAATGTTACTCCTCTTGCTTTGATGTGGGTCATTTGGAAGGAGAAAATTAGGAGAGCTTTTGAAGGAGTGGAGATGAGCTTTGCTCATTTGAGTGAGCACTGAGTAGTAATGTCTGATCCTTATTTTCTTTTGGTGTACTGATCTAGCTCCGGTTTGTATAGAGGAGTGGTTGTCTTTTGGAGAAAAACAATATTTTGTAGGTTTCTCCTTTTTGGTATGCCACTTGTATATGGCCAAGTTCACCTTGTTATTATTAACGAAATCTTTTACCAGATCAAAACAAATAAATCCATGTTGATCTTGGCTAATTCTCAGAAAAACAAAGGCCAAGAGTCAGAAGAAAAAGATAAGCCCCTAATTCTTGAGATAACTCATCAAAAAAGATAAGCCCCCAATTCTTAAGATAACTCATCCCCACTGCTCATAAACTCAAGCAAGATAACATTTTTTTGACACTGAAAACTCAAGCAAGATACTAAGTAATCAAATATTTAGGACGTTGTCATAGGCCCTACTATTATAGTGATATTTTATCAGCTTGAGTAATAGATGTATATTGGTTACTTTAACATACAATAAAGAAGACAAATATTCCTTCGTTACTTACTTTCACTAATATCAACGGCCAAAAAATTACATTAGCACATATGAAAAGAAAACTACTAATGATGAATTGACGAGATAATGCCATCATCTTGATTATAGGTCTCATAGCGCTCAAGTTCTAAGAATAACAGCACATGACTCAAAACAAATGACATAACGTTGACAAAATTTCATGTATACAAGCAGTATACCAAAAAGTAAAGAACGGTGACCAATAAGGTTACATGAAACAAGAACAAACCTTTCCTCATCATTTTCTTACCCCCATTTACATGTTTCAATTCATGTCTCCAATCCAAAACACAAGAAAGATCAAGCACTTCTGAGAAATAGAAATTGTATCAGAAGGGAGCCAAATGAGACAATTGGGAAAATCTTTTCACCAGTGCTCCTCTGTGAGGCTTCTAATTCAATACCTAGGTCCTCCATCTCTACTCTTACTTTCATAAAAAGAGTCCAGTGTTGGCAAATAGATCTTTATTAGGAATATCCACGATAATCGGGTTAATATACTATTAATGAACTTATTTCTTTTATCAAGCAAGGTTTTAAGGTTTTCATTGGCAATAACATAGCTACTATTAATGAACTTAGCAAACAAGGCATACATATTATATCAGCTAATACCTGCTCGTCGATTTTATATTCCACTCGAAATGACACGTTCTTCTCTAACCCAAGTGAGCTCTAGCAGTCAATAAAGTTGAAATCCATTTTGTCGTCCAATAGTGACAACTATCTTGGTCACATTCAGGAAATATTTCCAAAGGGGTTTTGGGATATTACAACAAAGATGTCCAAAAGTTTCTCCACAGAATTTTGTAGTATAAACTTAGGGTGAAAACAATGGGAGATCGGGATTCAATCCTAATAGCAGACACAAAAAACGATAAGTAATTTCTACTCATTTTCCTAAGCCTTAAGCCTTGAAGGCAAAACTACTTGATACTTGTGCTAAATGGAAATAACATGTATTGGATGGAATAGTCAAAATACATGGAAGTTGGCCCATATGCCAACATTATCAACAAGTAGACAAGCTTGTGTCTTACCTTTTCTTTTGCTTAAACATCTGACATCCAAAACCCACTGGCGTGATTAATACCAATCGTCTCACATATGGCACACTCAAAGGCAACGTGCCCCTTCCCAGAAGTTTATTCGGGAACTCGAAGTCAAGATCTCTTATTAAGGATAGAGGCATGTTATTTTCAATCATTACAAGCATCTCTCATGTCTTTTGCTTTGAAAAGAGTAAAGAAGTTCTCTCTACCTTATCAAGTAAGACATGAAGTCATCAATGTTCCAATTCCACCCCTATTACATTTGTTTGTTGCAATGACACTTGTGGATCTGCTACCAACTACTTCTATTATATGCCACCAAATTTTTGTCTAGATTCATGGTCAAATATTAAGACTATGATTAGAAGATATTGAAGAAAGGGATTGAATGTTCTCATTGTTATGATAGAGCCACTAATTTGAGCATTCAACTAAGTAAATAAATTATAGTGTCCTAAAAGCGAGGTTAAACTATTAATTACAATTCCACTTTCATCCATCCTAAATTTCAAAAGGTAAAAGGGAGCTACAAACTCAACATGCTCTTACTTGATATGTGAAAATTCACATTTTTACTCACTTACATAATTTATCAAAACTAGACATTCCACTTTCCTTAAAGGCAAGTTAACAAAATGTTATATTCCACTTCTTCCATCCCAATTTAACCACAGCAAAAGGTGGCTATTAGCTCAACATGCTCGCAATTAACATGTAATAGTCTCTAAGTTCTACTCTTAATTCAATTCATGCCAAACTAAAACTAGACATTCAAATAGTAAGCTAGTGATTAAAACACAAAAGCCTAGCGTGGAAGTAACGCTTGGTATGCATGTCATCCCCAAGGAAAAAATTGTCAAGTATCTTGGTTTTCTAATCCAAGAAATCAAGGAGATTAGCGATGATGTAACATATCGTATAGGTGCAGGATGGACGAAATGTAGGCTCACCTCCAGAGTCATGCGATAAGAAGGTACCGATTAAACTTAAAGGTAAGTTATATAGTGTGGTGGTTAGGCCAACTATGTTGTAGTGGGCGGAGTGTTAACAAGTTAAGAACTTCCATACTCAGAAGATAAGGGTTGCGAAAATGAGGATATTGAGGTGGATCTGCGGATATACTAAGAGAGATTAGGAATGAAGATATCCAGGACAAAGTAGGTAGCCTTTGTGGTGGACAAGATGTGAAAAGGTTGGCGATGGTAGGTTTGAGGTAGGATAAAGGTAGGCCGAACAACCATTGGTGCAACCTATTAGTTCTGTCCCCGAACTATTGACAGCCTTAAAAACACCTCTTTCTACTTTACCAATTGAAATAAATACAGCCTCCATCTTGCAACATGAGTGAAATACGCCCCTAAATTCTCACCAAGTTTAGGGCATTTTCAATACTTTTCTCGGTTTTTTATTAAAATCCCGGTGCTCCTACAAGAGTTTGAGATCACTTGCTATGTCATATAACAGATCAAGGTAGGTCGGAGGTGTATTTAAGTTCAATTAGTCAAGTGGAGAGGTGCTTTTAAGACTGTCAATAGTTTGAGGACGCAAATAATAATTTGCGCCAAGTTTAGGGGTGTTTTCAATACTTCTTTCATAAAGGAAATTAGACAAGTTATGGCACATCTTCAGCTCACCGTGGACATGAACTTAGATAGGAAGATTTGGAAATCACAGAGTAGGGTAAAAAGTTGGTAGATAGTCGAGTATTGTCTCGCTTCCCTACGAGTTAGAATCGGTGGTAGTTTGGCGCCTAGTACCTATTGTTGTTATTTCTTTTCTATAAGTCATGTGATGCTTCCTCTGACACTTGTTTTTTCTTAAACTGACTTCCTCTAGTACTTGTTATATCTCTTTCTTTTGTTGCCCAGGTTTCTTTCGGAAACAGCCTTTCTACCTCCGCGGGCTGAGCATAAAGTCTGCATATACTATAACCTAGACTCTACTTTGTGGGACTACATTGGGTACATTGATGTTGTTGAACATGAGTTACATTTCTACTATGTTCTTCTAGTTCTTTTTTCCACTAAACGGAGTACATTGTTTTAAATAGTTGATTCGTGACCTTCGGCTTCAATATCCTTTGCATATTTATCTAGGCATCAAATAGTGAGCCGATAAATAGTTTCAGTACAATTACATTTGAAGAAACACATTCATTTGTTGATTCTGTATTTGGTATGACGGGAAACACTTCACATGGTAAAAATGTTTTACCCGGTAAATAGTTTCTCAAAGAACAAGAAGATGACTTCCCTTACTTCTGGGCAGAAATCATTTTCCCACTTGCTCCACGCTAATACATTATTGTCAACTTTTAATACAGAAGTATCACCAAAACACTACAACATAACACTCTATAGTCCACTTTTTACAATTACGTCACCTACATTTATACCCAACCCAAAACTCTTAGATGATCCATGGAAAACATATTCCTCCACATCAAACTGTCACCTATTTCAACGCCGAAACATTTGTAATCTAAACCAATTCTTTGTTTTTCTGTATGCAATGCTAATTGTTCAACACATCCCTTAACCATGATAGGCGCACATTTCCCTCTGCTGCAGCTAAAATTATAATGGGATTAATGCAAGTGACATACAAACAAGATATAGACGGGGAACAAAATCAAGACAAAACAATAACCCAACCATACCCAGAATCGATGGGAAAGGGTCTCCACTGAAGCAGCTGATGCTGAAGCACGGGATGAAGATTCATCAGGCACAGGATCCAGGAAATTTGGATCATCAGCACAGGTAGCTTCGGAAGAAAGCCTTAAAGCCAACGCTAACTGCAGCTGATAACTCTCCTCAGTCTGCTGTGCCCAGCTCTTAGAAGACGAACCACCACACAAGTTACCTTCCAACGGCTTCACCCTCAACTCAGCACCGCCACCGCCATCATTGAGATACCCAAACGATGCCTCCGCATTAGACAACGACGGCATGTAATACTCCCCTGAGATCGAACTCTCACCGAAACTACTCCCGCTTGATTGCCTCTGTAAACCAATCGAACCTGGAAATGCCGCCGCCGCCGCCGTCCCGATCCGATTTGGCGGTTGCATCATATTACTACGGTGATCAATCAAATCCCAGTCAAATCCTCTACTATCAACTGTTTTACCTTTACTCCTCTCACCAGAATGAGACTCGTAATACGTCGCTGCTCCTCCACCTCCACCGCCAGTGACGCTGTACTTCGGCGGCGGAGGAATGAAATTATCGTCGGGAACTTGACTCAACAAAGTATAATTCGATCGTCTACCAGGCATTTCCATCTGATAATCAAACAAAATTTATCAATTCAACAAAACCCTAGCTAGAAATTGTTCATTATACAGTGAGCTCACTCTCTCTCTAAGACTTTCTCTCACTAAAAGTTTTCTTTCTCTTTCTCTTTCTCTTCTTCTTCTTCTTCCTACTTGTGGAATGAGAGGACAGACAAAAAAGATGGGGGGTGTTTTTGTTTTAGTCGTAATATTCCTGGAATTTTCGACTTTAAGTTACAAATTTGACTTAATTACACTAGCCTCCCCTTTACTTTATCATGTTTCGAATTATCCCCTCTCTAATTTCAAGAATTACTCTTAGGCCCCATTTGGCCGTATTCACGTTTTTCCCACCCAAAAATGCTTATAAGCTAGAAAATCATCTGTGGGAGATAAGATATAACTGAACATGACCAAATTATGACTGATTTTGACTTATAAGCAATTAAGTGCGTAACTTATAAACACTTTAAATATTTATCAAATGTTGCACTTAACTCGAGATTTTTTCTAATATTGTCTCTCTACCTTCACAAAGTAATGATAAAATTTGCATACATGCTACTCTCCCAAAATCCTGTTTGTGAAATTTCATTGGGTATTTATAAAATGTGCAGATGTGCCAAGAGAGTGCTTATATGTTGTTTGATCCATTTACAAGTTTGGCAAAACACTCATTTAATCAATATCGATACACAAATTAGGACATTGTGAGTATAGTAGATGGACCTAAGTATAATTTTAGAAATGAGTGGATGTGTTTTGATTTTATGTAAAAGTTAGAAGGATGAGTCTTTGTTGTGAAGTTTCATTTGGGATTGTTTGTAGGTGAAACGGTGGAGTTTGATTTGTTGTGATGAATTCAAAGGAGTTCGTAATTTTGGACTGACTTTTATTTGTTTTTTGCTTTGTTACTTATTTTGGAAAAAAGGATGATTTTTTGTGTTGAGTTCAGAGGAATTGTTACAAGAGGTGAGAAGAAATTTTGGGCTTTTCGACACGTACTGGCAAGTAAAAGACATGTGTTGATAAAGTTGAAATAAATCTTTAGTATATCGAAAATGAAGGGGCAAATATAGAAGCTTGTATATCAATTTACAGAATCTAATATATGTATATATATTAAGAAATTTGTTCAATTGTTATTGTAGTATTAATTTGAGCTCGATGTTAGAATTCATAAATTTTAAAGTTTGAATTTGTTTTTGTCTAAAATGGATTATAATACTTTTTAAAACTATAATTATATTTAATTAGGGATCGTTTGATTTAAATATATGTTATGAATATATGGTATAATACGAAATCTGCAATGAAAATATGATAATTAATGACTCATTCACGTCGTATATTTATATCAAAAGTAATGCAATTTTACCATGGCAAGTGATATAGTCAATTTTACTAGTAATAAACATTAATAAAGTGTGGTTAGGTAATAAAAGTAAATATGCGAAGATGTATCGTGCATTTATTAATTTCACACCGAAAATTCACAATTTTCAATGAGCTAATTCGAATTCACACTAAAAGGTAACATTTGATAAGGAAAAAGATATTATTTTCTCGTGTTTAAACTCAAGTTATTAATCAAGAATAAGTGCCTTGAGATTGTTAATTGTGTTACTATGGGGTTATCTATCATATTTGAATGACTGATATTGAATAGTTTGTAATTGTGAAATGGTTTTTGATGACATAGAAGCATGACTTGATGTGAACCATATGGGAATTATTGGAAACTTAGGTTATTCCATGCTTGATCTATTTTTGATAGGGTGAAGTTTCTTATTCACAAGAGTCTTCTATGACTTGTAGATGAGTCTGACTCGTAATTTCCCCCTCATGGGAAATTTTAGATACTTGATTATTTTACTATTCATTAGACGAGACCTTCTACGAGTCGTAGATCACTTTACAACTCGTAGATAGGTCTCGTAGATCCTTTCCTGTTTCTGAATTACTCTCTTGAAATGTATATGACCCAAGTTTATGACTCATGAAACACTTCACGAGTCATACCTAGGTCTCGTAAACTTGTCCAATGAATATTATTATTCTAATGCATTAGCATATGAGAGCACTTTGCGACTCATAGTGCTCATTATGACTCGTAAAGGGGCTCTCGTAGACCCTATCTGCACCTGACTCAGATGAGCTTTTACTTTTTATTCATGATTGTTGGGGCTAATGTTGGTTTGATTTTGTTTAATTTTATGACACTATGGACCCAAAAGGAAACCGCTCGAAGATTGAGTCTTTTAAGAGGAAGCACAGAGACGAGCCCAAAGATTAGGATTGTTCGGGTAATGATAAGACCCCTTAGCTGAGTGGTTCGTTGGAGATATATGATGTCCAGCCTAACCTAAAGATACCTTGACCACAGACTAGAGTTGTTCCTAGGACAAGGCAGCCTCAGGTTGAGAGTGAGAGCCCTTCCCAATCTGACGAGGAAGGTAGTCAGGAGACGGCGAGTAGCATGCCTGTCACGTCCCAACCTTAGGGACTAGAAGTGAGCGGTGAATGGGGAACCCGAGTGGACCCCAAAAAAGCCTCTCAGCATATCATCACACATCCTTTGTTGCAGAAGCAAGTAAATCACACAGAAAGGTTAGAAATAAGGGGCATAGGGACTAAGGGAAAGCTTCATATCATAAACATCAAGGAGCAAGAGAGTCAAGGCTCATAGAAGGATACATAACATGTCTAAAAAAACTTCTACTACATAAATAAGTGTGGGGGCCAAGACAAGCAACCGATCTCACCCTCATAGTCAAACTAGCAATAAAGAAGAGAGTATCAATACATAACATGAGAAACATAGACCAATGCCCCTGGGATGGAGGACTCACCAACTAGCTAGATAGACAATTGTACTAGCCACATGGAGGAGGAGCATGGCAAAATGGAGCTCCAGTTTCTACATGGTGCCATCTTGTAGGCATAGAGTATGCATTAATACATTTGAACGTACTAAGTATGTAGGATGTAGTGTAACAAGGGATAGACAACATAAATGCATAATGATAATAATCAATAGATAGCATAGTGGTAATATGACATGTATGAAGGATTCTTGAAGTAAACATGCTTGCATAGAACATATTATGTAGATAAGAATAGACCTTCATCATAGACCAAGCAACTAGTACTCGGAATCCAAGGCTTAACACCCCTTTGGTAGTGATCGAGGTAGCAACCCCTCAACAAGGTTAATGGACTTAACACCCTCCATCAAAATGGTCGAGGTACCAACCCCTCAAAAAGGTTAATAGACTTAAAACCCTCCATCAATGTGGTCAAGGTACCAACCCCTCAACAAGGTTAAGGGACTTAACACCCTCCATCAAAGTGTCCAAGGCACCAACCCCTTAACAAGGTTAATGGACTTAACAACCTCCATCAAAGTGGTCAAGGTACCAACCCCTCGACAAGGTTAATGGACTTAACACACTCCATTATAGTTGTCAAGCCACCAACCCCTCAACAAGGTTAATGGACTTAACACCCTCCATCAAAGTTGTCAAGGTACCAACCCCTCAACAAGGTTAATGAACTTAACACCCTCCATCAATGTGGTCAAGGTACCAACCCCTCAATAAGGTTATGGTCAACATGTAACACAATAGAAGCTTATCATGAAATTAACACATAACATACTTTCATTATCATAAAGTCATATATTACGTATGCCAATTATTAGGCCTTCAACAACTCAATAATCATAACCCAGGCATTCTATCAAACACTTGGCGGGTGTGTAGTGTTAGTGTAAAACATTGCAATTCAAGAGAGTTAGCGTGCTAAAAAGTCCAATGTAAAACCATCAATAGATAATTGATAACACCCTCAATAAATGTACATCAAAACCCTTCTTCAAATCACACAATAAGTCTTAGATTCATAGCTCAAAACATTCTAAAACAATCACCATTCATAAACCCCAAGATAGTGTGCAGTGAATTTCATATTAAGTAAAACCCACGAATAAATCAACTTTAAATTATGCAATTTTAGGTAAAAGGAAGCTTGGGCATCATGGGTGAAAAGAACTCATGAATGAAACCCACATACCTTGACTTTGGAGAGTTTCTTGAAGAAGATTTGAAATGGAGACTTGAAGCTTGAATGAAATCTTTAAATCCAGAAAGAGATTGGAACACTTGAATCATGAGGAGGTCTTGGGGCTTGACTTGTTTCGTTGAATTCCAGCAAGACTTCTTGAAAACCTTGGGAATGGATGGAGAAATTGATGATGATCAGAGAGGAATTTAGAGGTTTTTGATTGGTTTTTAGGGCTCAAAATGGCTTGACTATAAGGGATTTTTGTGTTTACAGGTATAGGGGTTTTAGCCAATTACCCTGGAGTAAAAAAATAATTTTTGGAAATTTTCCTAAAAGATCTCGTAGCCTCTTACTCATAGTTGTGGTGTACAACATAACCATATATAAGAATGTAATCGACTCCGTTTGTTGGACTCTAAGGATATAACAACCTATTTCTATGATACCATCTTTGTCGTGACCCAAGCCTAGGGCATAGACGTTACTTGCAAATAGGAAACCCGAAGGGACCCCAAACAAGGCTCTTAGCATATCATCACACATTCTTTGTTGCAGAAGCAAGTAAATGACACAAAAAGGTTAGAAATAAGGGGCATCGGGTCTAAAGGAATGTTTCATATCATAAACATCAAGGAGAAAGAGAGTCAATCATCATAGCGTAGGTACATAACATGTCCAACAACACCTCGACTTCATAGATAAGAGTGGGGGCCAAGACAAGCAAGTCGGCTCACGCTCATAGTCCAAGTAGCAATAAAGAAGAGAGTATCAATACATAGCATGAGAAATATAGACCATAATCCCCAGAATGGAGGACTCACCAACTAGCTTGAGAGACAATCATACTAGCTACGTGGATGAGGAGGATTGCCAAATGGAGCTCTGGTTCCTACATGGGAATATAATAGGCATAGAGTATTTGTTAGTATGTTTGAATGTACTAAGTATGTAGGATGCAATGCAATAAGGGATAGACATCATAATCGAAATGCATAATGTTAATAATTAATAGTTAGCATGGTGGCACTATGACATGTATAAAGGATGCTTGAAGTAAACATGCTTATATAGAACATGTTACGTAGATAAGAAGAGACCATCATCATAGACAAAGAAACTAGTACTCGGAATCCAAGGCTTAGCACTCCCTTGGTAGTGATTAAGGTACCAAACCCTCAACAAGGTTAATGGACATAACACCCTCCATCAAAGTGGTGAAGATACCAACCCCTCAACAAGGTTAATGGACTTAACACCATCCATCAAAGTGGTCAATGTACCAACCCATCAACAAGGTCAATGGACTTAACACCCTCCATCGAAGTGGTCAAGGTACCAACCCCTCAACAAGGTTATGGTCAACATGTAACACTATAGAAGCTTATCATAAAATTAACACATAACATACTTTCATCATCATAAAGTTCTATATTACGTATGCCAATCATTAGGCCTTCAACAACTCAAGAATCATAACCCGGACATTCTATCAAACACTTGGTGGGTGTGTAATGTTAGTGTAAAACCTTGCAATTCAAGAGAGTTACCATGCTAAAAAATCCAATGTAAAACCATCAATAGATAATTGATAACACGCTCAAAAAATGTACATCAAAACCCTTCATCAAATCGCACAATAAGTCTTAATTCATAGCTCAAAACATTTTAAAACAACACCATTCATAAACCCTAAGATAGTGTGCAGTGAATTTCATATTAAGTAAAACCCATGAGTAAATCAATTTTAAATTATGCAATTTTAGGTAAAAGTAAGCTTGGGCATTATGGGTGAAAGGAACCCATGAATGAAACCCACAAACCTTGACTTTGGAGAGTTTCTTGAAGAACTTTTGAAATGGAGACTTGAAGCTTGAATGAAATCCTTAGATCTGAAAAGAGATTGGAACACTTGAATCTTGAGGAGGTCTTGGGACTTGACTTGGTTTCCTTGAATTGTAATAAGACTTCTTGAAAACCTTGAGAATGGATGGAGAATTTGATGATGATTAGAGAGGAATTGAGAGGTTTTTGGTTGGTTTTTAGGGCTCAAAACGGCTTGAAAATGAGGGATTTTCATGTAAATAGGTATAGGGTTATTACCCAATTGCCGTAGAGCAAGAAGAACAATTTTTGAAATTTTTTTAACTAGTCCGCGTCAGGTCCGCGTCGCGGACGGCTACTGTTTTTCTGAAGTTTTCACCAAAAATTATTTTTCTTGGCATGGACAAAGTATACCTTATAGGTATTCATTTTGCCACCCAATTTTGCCCTCTAAACAACAATATGAATTCAAAGTTGTGAAATTATTCACGGATTTTTAGATATTGAAAAAAATGCGTCATAGGGTCTTTCCGAGCTACAAGGAGGGGTGTTTAAATATCCCCGATTTTAGATATAAGAGAATTATAACTATGGGGGCATTCCTAGGCAGGTGTGGGGAATTTCAATGCCCTAAATGACTCCTTCTATGGAGAATCAGAGGTCAGCGGGGGCCTCCAAGGATAGAGGAGACTCCTCCATCGCACCATCTTCATCATCAACATCGGATGCTTCTACTTAGCGGTAGTGCGTCGAAGGTACGGAGGCCATATTTTTTGAGGGTATTTAGCCTAAGGAGCGGGGCAAACCCACTCATTTTGTATATAAGGAGCTGACGATCATCGATGATGGACTGAGCCGTGTCCCAGGACTGAGGGACACAATGATATGTTATGGGCTCAAGTGGTTGACGAGGGCGTTTGGTAGGTGCTCCCCGATTATGGTACGGGAGTTTTGTGCATCTTACTCAGCCACAATTTAGTGAGATCTTCCTAAGGGAAAGAGACCTATCACTCAGTCTAGATTGAAAGAGGTATGACTGAGAGGTCAGCAAGTCAACATTTTTGAGGAGACGATCCGTCGTGTTCTTTTTAGTACAAAGTATAGTGCCCCGAATTCGATAGTGGAGTTTGATTACAGGTTGGGGAAGGCCAAAAATTCATTGATTATGAAGGATCTGGCATATAGGACCTCAACATTGAGATGGGTGGCTGGTCACATTGTGTAATAGGGTCTAGAGCCTACTTGGGTTACCACCCACACGGAGCCTATTGTTAAGGCTTCACTCTCTTTCCCTGCCAAATTTAGTGGGAGGTAGTTAGATCCCATATCTGACCTACTTTGGTATATAATGCTTTGACACTAAAGTAGGCAATATTAGTTTGCTGTAGCTTGGATGGTTACCACGTTGATTGGGCCCGACACATAGCAGAGCAGATTCATGAGTCAGCACTCAAGAGGGCCACCTCAATCCCATTTCTAGGTTTGATCTACAGGCTCTGTCTTTATTCTATAGTGGAGATATTGGACCAGCTGGACCGGTTAGTTGAGGCCCAGCATACCTTGGAGCCTAACAAGGTATGATGTTCACACTCTAATAAACAAGCTACTGTTGTCAGCAATTAACCGAACCGAAGATTAGGGTCGAATCCACAGGGAATACAGGGCTTGACTACAAGATTTCACAGTTAATCATTTCAAGCATCAATAACTAAAATCTCTAAATGGTGAGGGGGTGTTTGTGATTCAAAAACAAAAGTAAAATTACGGCTATACTACTATGCAGGAAAACACTCAATTTCAGGGACAACTTGGGAATCGTGTTCCCATGGTTCGTTGACTCGATTACCGTAGTTATAATAACCACAAGTGAAGATTAGCATGCAGGACAGTAACTTAGGTTCTTCTAGCCCTCTTGTGAAGGCAAAAGGTCGAATTTCACCATGGCACTTGGTCAGCAACCATGGTATGCCAACTAACCGTTACCAATTCTCCCAGTCAACCTCCCATTAGTCAGGTTCGGTTGATTAGACGAGAAGGCATCGATTGAATCCTGTCATCCACTTCCCTTTTCCTATTAGTCACTATCTTGGTCGGGATTGTGACAGTAGATGGTGTTAGGTGTTGGCCACCACCAAACAAGAATCATAATGAAGGTAAATGAACAATACATGCAAAACCACAATCATAGAAATGCAATAAACCTAGGTTATCTCAAGTCAACTACCCATGGTTCCTATAGCCCCAAGTTGTGGGTTCTTAGCTACTCATAGGAAAAACACACAAGAATGCATATAATAGATATATTTGGGAGTTTCGCCAATAACAACGAAGGAGATAGGCACCCCAAGTTTCAAACCACCCTCTCCTCCTCTGCTAAGGTACCCTCTCCAAGTGGGGTGTATTGTGCTCTCTCTCTAAATAGCCACCAACAAAAGCAACTACTATGCCACCTCCTCAGGTATGGGCTCCTCATCCTCAAGTCTCGGCCTCTTTAGTGTTGGCTCTGGATCAACATGCTCAAGGGGACTCTTCCTGCAGGTGTCCGAACGGTCAATGAGCCAATAAAATGCCTCATCACCTATCGGTGCTACCGCTGGGGCTGGAACAGGGGCTGCCAATATCTATAGTAAGTCGGCCTTAAATTTGGCCAACTGCTCAGTCACTACACTTACGTCGACAAGCCTATCTCTCTCGAGCCTCTTGTGGACTCTAGTCTCAAACGCATCGACCCGGGCATCTACCGCTTGGACTCTCTCATCAACTAAATCTCGGGCAAATGCCCTCATCATCTCCATGGAGTCCCGAACAGTCTGATCAATCAATGGTCGGACCCATGCTGATAACTCTCGCAACCTGCCCTATGCTACAGCCACCCTGCGCAATAAAGCCTGAAAACCAACACCATAGAAAAGAGGTTCAACCTGTAACATAGCTGCTACTGGTACTGGAGTGTTGGTGGATGGTGTAAACTCTATCTCGACTGCCTGTGTGGGCTCTTTAATAGCCGGAGTAGTGCCTATAGGAGTGAAGGTGAACTTGGAACCTGAGGCTCGACGGGAAATGGCTCTGGGATAGCTTGAGGAGCTGCTCATGGTAAGGCCACGGGGTTCTCATCAGCCATTATCAGCTGGGATCCATAGTACGTGTGTCCTCATCATGAGGGTCCCGGTGGGGATCGATAGGAACATCTGCCGCAATGCATAACCGATGGATCAGAACTAGAAATGGCAGTGAGGTGTTCATCTTAGCTATAGTCTCGTGAATCTGCTTTGATATGATCTGGGCCTAGTCTATAGCATACCCAGCTAGAATGCTGGCCAATAAGACTGTTCTCTCGAGGATAATCACATTATCTGCGAAAGTTGGCCTAATACACCAGCGGATAATGGACCACAAAAACTTAGCCATAAATGACAGGTGGGCCTACACAATCGAGTCTACATGATTTGTGATCCATGTAGGCTCCACACCCAGCTCGCAGATATGACTAGCAATCCACAGTAAAAGTTTTGTCCTGACTCCTACATCCTTCCCAGTCACCGACTCTTCTCATCTTATCAATATGACTATCATACACTGCGGTCAACTGAGGTGCTCTATAAGTTTTCCCAAACTATACTCAGCGAATCGTTTCCTCCGAGATATCAAACTTCATCCCCCGGACTGTCACCACCCGTGGCCTCGGCTACTCGATTAGCTTCTTGCTGTTTTGTAGCCATTGGCAGAGTGTAGCAAGATATGTAGTATAGAACCCATGGAATACAAAAGGGGCATACTTGCCCAGCTGCTGCGTAGTCCACCATAGTCCATGCTCATGTAATCCTGCATCTGATTTTGGTACTCTGTCTAGTCCCGCAGTGTTCAACCTTGACTCCTCATGAAATTGACAGACTGGCTCACCATGCCCTTTATCCTCTATCCCATAGTCATGAATTTCCTTCAATCCCGCATCACACCATCTGGGGTTGGCTGGAGGCTGAGATTGGAACTCTTCATGTTAAGGCTGAGATGTGCTCTCAGAGTATGACTAGGAGGCGGAATGGGTAGGAGTCATTTGCAATGAGCTACTCCCCGAGTCATATTTTCTCCACCTCGTGTACTTCCTCTTCATACTGGGAGGCACTGGTCACTTCCATAGGTTCTCGAGTTGTGCGGGCCCTAGTTTGATGATAATTAGCTAAAGGGTCTATCTTGACCCTGTGCACTTCAATTGAGTCCTCTGATCTCTCAGTCTCAGATGAGTCATCCACTAGTCTCCACTTAAATGATTGGATAGCCCTCTTTCCCTTGGGAGGCATGATATTGTTTCCCCCTATGAGGCATGCCTATGAGTTGTAGTGAAGACTACGACTTGTAGGCCTGTTAGTAGGAGCTACTCCAAGTCCAATTTTTCTAGGTCTTCAGTTCTTCCACTTTTTACCTGCAGAACAAGTCTCAAAACATAGAAAACCTCAAAAATATTACAGTTGCATCTTTGTCTCTTAATCAAAATCAAACAACTACTACTACTTTAAGTCTAAAACAAATAAATAATTAGCAAAAACGCTTGGGTTGCCTCCCAAGAAGCTCCATGATTAACATCATGGCCCAACTTTGTCATCTTCCTTTATCAACTACCATCGAGGGTCCACACCTCACTCTATCATTTATCTTGGTATTTCATCGATTGGGGAATATTGAAAACAACTTCTGCATCATTACCCCTGAACCACAGCTGACCTGAATCCATATCCACTAGAGCTCTCCCAGTGGCCAGAAATGGTCTCCCCAAAATGATGGGCACCTCAAAATCATCTTTACAGTCGAGGATCACAAATCTACCAGAATGATGAACTTATCGACTTTAATAAGAATATCCAAAAGGATTCCCTCTGGCTTTTTAATTGTTCGATCTCCCATAAGAAACCTCATTCATGTCGGGGTAGGAATACTAAGAGCAAGCTTCTTAAATACGGTAAGAGGCATTAAATTGATGATTGCTCCTAAGTCACACAATGCTCTTGTGAACTCAACATCACCAATGGTACAAGGGATGGTGAATGCAACAGGCTCTTCTAGATTTTGTACAAGGCATTTGGTCATAATCGCCCTACATTGTTAGAGTTCTTGCGAGAACTCTTAGCTTAAAGTGCGCTTCTTGGTGACCAAATCCTTCATATATTTTGTATACCCGGGCATTTTCTCCAAAGCTTATGGAAGGGGAATGTTGATGGAGAGTTGCTTCAACATTGAGAGGAAGTGTTTGAATTTACCCTCCTCTTCTTTTCCTTAAGCCTTTGAGGGAAAGGATGAGGAGGTTTGGGAATTGGTTGCGATTTCTCATGCTCCCTCACTTCTTCTTGTTGCATCTCGTCGACCTTTGCATTTTCTCCTTCAACCTCAAATTTACCACCAAGATCCTTCTCATTGACTTCATCCTCAATAACTGCCATAGGGGGATCCATTGTACTCTTGCAACTCCAAGTCATCACCGCCATGTAATGTCCTTCATTTTTAGGATTTGAACTGTATTGCTTTGTAAGGTGTCATTCTGGCGTTGGTTCAGCTGGGAAGAGTACGTACAGAATGTTATGATGATGGTAGAAGGAAAGTATGTATATGGTATTTCTCTATATTGTGTTGCATCGAGCATAGCTAATTGAGGGGCATGCCTAAATCACCATGGGAGGTAGGGTGTGACCATCCTCTAACCTTTTAAGGGGTATGTACCTTAGAACCAAGAGAGGTAGGGTGTGACCATACTCTAACATATCAGGGGGTTTGTACCTTGGAACTATGGGAGGTAGAGTGTGACCATCCTCAAACCTATCAAGGGGCTTATATCTTGGTAACCTATTGAGGGGTTTGTACCTCAATCACCATGGGTGGTAAAGTGCAACAATCCACCTTTAGTACAGTCCATTTTCACACTTGTATTATGATATGTGAAGCATGTCTTTACAATAAGCATCACTCATGCATGTCATCTTCTTATATGCTAGTTAATTGCTTAAATTATGCATATCGAATATTCACGTATCTCTTGTTGCATTGCATCTTACATACTTAAAAAATTCAAACATATTAACACATACTCTTGCCTACATGATATCACCATGTAGGAATCGGTGCACAAGCATCCTCCACCATGTTGCTAGTTCGGTTCTACTCAAGCTAGTTGGTGAGTCCACCACTTCGAGGACCTTAGTCTAAGTTCCTCTTATTATGTATTGAGACACTCTTCTTTATTATTTACTTTAACTATGAAAATGAGTCTGGTTGCTTTGTCCTGCCTCCCGCTCTGATCTATGTAATAGAGGTGTTATTGGACATGCTATGTATTTATGCTATAAGCTTCGACATCTATTGACTCTTGTTGATCATAATATGGAAGTGTTCCCTTAGCTCCAGTTGTCCCAATTTGTTATTTCTTGTTGTATTCAATTGCTTCCATGACCAAGGATATGTAATGATATTCTATGAGGCTTGTTAGGGGTTCTTTCGGGTTCCCCATTCGTCGGTCATGTCTAGGCCCTAGGCTTAGGTTGTGACAAAGGTGGTATTAGAGCACTATGTTTTTAGATCCTCGGAGTTCATCAGATCGCGTTGATTAGAGTCTTATTCATGGTTGTTTTGTGCACCACAACTATGAAATGGAGGCTATGAGACGTTCGAGGAAAAGTTTCCATTCTTGATGTTCTAAGTCATGCTATACAGTTGAAGTAAGCTTTTCCCCTAACAACTGTACTTTGCTATGCTAGATCATGCCTAATAAGAGAGGAAGATGAGCCCTACTTTCACGCCCCTAAGTCCCATTATGGCGAACTGGCACCCGTTGCCGATAAGGCTTGGGAGAACCAACCTATAACTATGCGCTTACTATACATATTATAAGGGGTTTCTACCTTTAACATGCCTTAAAGCAGA
>JAPFFP010000113.1:2940503-2992489 GCA_026153255.1 Solanum medicagineum | reverse complement strand
ATACTCTTCTACAATGTTCTACAAAGACATTTCTAGACTATATATTTTATAAGATACTTCTAGATAATTAGAGAAAGCAGGAGATGATAATTTTAACACATGAGATCTCTCTGCTATTGAGATATTTGTTGAGTAATTGTTTGAAAACCCAAGAATAACTGCCATTGAGATATTTGTTGAGTAATTGATTGAAAACCCATGAATAGCTTTTGAGGTAATTGTTGTGCAAATTATAGTGAAATGATGTTTTGAATTTAGTAGCATTGATATTGAGATATTTGTCAAATATAAGGGTGGCTCAATAAAATGCGTGGCCTAAAGTCAAAATTAAAAAAAAAAGAGCTATTATAATTTATTTAATTTTTTCATATATTTTATTTATTAATATATTTTTAATTAACAGTATAATAGTTCTTGTAATATTTTGTAAGACAAGAATAAATATATATAACTTATTGTACGTTACGTAACAACATAAATGTTTAGGTCTCTTTTATTGATTATTATTTTGAAAACTTTTTCAATAAGATTAATTGTTATAAAAACTATCAAAATTTTTGTAGAAGTACTTAAAAGTTTAAGAATCACATGATTGAATCATGTGCCAAGTAGAGTATTATTTTTTTATTTATATAATATTTCATATTGATTTTAATTACAAAAATTAACATTATAGTGATTGTTACCTTTATTCAAAGTTAATATAATAATTTTTAAAATTTAATTATTTGATAATTTTGTTAGTTTGAGCTTTGATATGTTTTACACGTTTCTCAAAAAATTAAAGACAATTTAACAAAGTCAATATTTAAATATAATTTATTCAAATTGAAGTAAATTATACAAATTAAGAAATAGAAATTAAAGTATCTGTAAGAGATAGCTAATAAACCTTTTTTTTTGGGCCTAAAGCTACTGCTTCAGTGGCTTTAGCGTTGAGCCTCCCTCGTTGAAAACTTAAGAACAAATGCTTTTGAGTTGATTGATGTGCAAACTATACTCGAAATGAAGTTTATTTGAATTTATATCATTGATTATGAGTACTTGAGATCTCTTGGTGATGTTATGCACTTGTGGTGATTGTTGTGCGAAATATTGTCAAATTGATGTTTAATTGAATCTACAATATTGATTATGCGTACATGAGATCTCTTTGTGATTGAGAAATATACAACATGATTATAAGTACTTGAGATCTCTTTGTGATTTGGATTCCTGTTAAATAATTATTCAAAATTATGTAAATAGGCTTATGAGGTGATTTATGTGCTAGTTGTAGTCAAAGTGAAGTTCTTTTGAATTTATAGCTTTGTCATGAGATCTATCTGTCACTGAGATGCTTGTTAATTAATTATAATTATTTGGAGAACATGGAAATAGATGCTTTTTTGATGTGGGTGTGTATTGTAGTCGAAATAAAGTTTATCTGAATTTACAACATTGATTATGAGCACATGAGATCTCTATCATTGAGATAAAGTAATTACTTGAAAGCATTAAAATAGATGCTTCTGAGTTGATTGATGAGCTAATTGTAGTCGAAATGAAGTTTGAATTTACAACATTGACTATGAGCACATGAGATCTCTGTCGTTGATGTATTTATTGAGCAATTATTTGAGAACACAAAAATAGATGCTTTCGAGGTGATTGATGTGCGAAATGCAGTCGAGTTGAAGTTTATTTTTGAATTTACAACATTGATTATGAGTGCATGAAATCTCTTTTTGATTGAGATAATTGTTAGGTAATTATTTGGAAACATGAAAATAGATGATTTCGAGGTGACGTCCGAATTGTTGTTGAATTGAAATTTATTTGAATTTACAATATTTATTATGAGTTCTCTCTGAGGTTGGTATACCTGCTAAGTAAATTACTTGAAAACATGAAAAGTAGATGTCTTTTTGGGGTGATTGATTTGTGGAGGTAGGTGTAGTCATATTGAAGTTGTAATACACTGATATAAACATCAGCAGCGATTTCTAGAGAATTTGTATTCAGTAGCAGTAATTTGCAGTGAAATACATTTAACTTTGCAAGGTGAATGTATCCATGGAACATGTTTGTAGGTGTGCACAGAATAGTATATGTCCTTTAGATTGCTTTATAACAGGTTTGTAAAGATGCTTTTGTGGCAATTGATGTGCGAATTATAGTTGAATTGAAGTTTATCTGACTTTACGACACATATTATGAGTACACGAGATCTCTCTGTGATTGGGATACCTATTAAGTAATCACCTGAAAACATGAATATAAATGCCTTCTGAGGTATTTATGTACGTGGTAGGTGATGTCAGATAGAAGTCGTAACACAGTGATATAAACATCACTGGCGATTTCTATGTATCTGTGATTGGCAGCCAGTGATATACATGTAACTTTGTGAGGTGAATATGTATGTCCTGATGCTTGTTTTGTTACAAGTTTGTAAGCTTGCAAATTAAAGTGTAAAGTTGTTATACGTGGATCGTGGATAAAGATGATTGTGAGTTTTTCGTTTGTTGGTTTCCTTATATATATTGGTGTTAATGTGCTTTAGCTTGAAAAGAATGAGTTATGTGAGTTTTTTTGCTTCTAAAATCTCTTCTTCATATATTCTGTATTTTAAAAGCTACACAAAGCTAATGACAGATCCATTGAGACGTCGAACTCAAGGGCTTTTAGTTCAAGCAGAAAATCACTTACACAGTCCAAAATCCATTCTATCACCCTATTTCAAAAGTTTGAATATGTTACTGCACATGTTTATGCCCATCTTAAAGCTAATGCTTATGTGCAGGTTGAGAGATGCTCTCCATGTTCTTCCGATGACATTTAAAATGGTTGATTCAGCTTCAAACAAAGGTATGATGTAAGAACAGAATAGCTGTTAGGACTATTAAGTGTCTTTATGCATCTCCTTTCAGTTGTGATTTTCAAAACTATATGTCTAGCTAGTAGTTGCAAACAGCAAATGTATTTGATGGATGAATTTCTGTAATGACTTGGCTGACTTATGAAGTATAAATAGGGTATTATTTCAAGCTAATCTCTACCAGTGTGCTAGTATCATGAATATATTGGTATAGTCCTTGCAAGTTCTGTTGTCTATTTTGCTGTCACTTTTGTTTATGTTTAGTTGTGACAGTTCACGTGATAACGTTGTTTACTTGTTCAAGCTATTACTACTTGATAACATTCTGGTGCAGCTCCTGTCCTTAACGAAGAAGGGTTTTGTAGATGTTTTTGCATGCTTGTATATAACCTGCCTTGCTTACGAGAAACCATTCCTTTTACACAGTACCACAAGATCTAGTTTTAATATTTGCCTCATGTTTTATGAGGCGGTACAAACCAGTTCTTTTGTAGTTAGGAGAGAAGTGTACTGATTACCATGGGAGAGTATCAATTTTTATTACTCTTTCTGTCCTTTGAAGAGAAAATGAGAACCAACCATATTTGAGATCTCACAGGGCTAAAAGAGCACTAGCCTGTTGAAGAATACAATGATTTTTGCGAATAGAAATGGCCACCCTAAGTATGAGCTACAAGTAATCGATTATCATCTCAGTTACTCTTGCTACAACTTACATGTTGGACAACACCTAATTTTTTTTTTCTTTTCTAAGGTTTGAAACATCATGGTACTGAATGTTGTTAGCTTATTCAGCCTGGTTCGCTGCCTTGCTGATTCAGTAGGATACCGATCCCTAGTTTTCATCTGGCTTTTCTTTTGTCCTAGTCAACTTGCTGGCTGGAAAGTGCAACCGTGCTATCAGTGGTCTTGGAGCTCGTGTCTTCTTGTCAAAACCCCTCACACAAACAAATCCTGCGAATTACAGTTCTTTATCAGAAAAACATAAAAGGTTTTGCAGCAAGGGATAACATATCTTTCCCTTGGCTACATGGACGATTTCCTATGTTGTTTGGACTCTTCAAAAATGTCGACTAGTGCGTGTCAGATTCTCCAAAAGTTTTGTATTTTTGGAGAATCCAACATAGGTGCAATAGTGTTTTTGGAGAGCCTGAACAACATAGGCGATTACTACTTCCTCATAATTTTGTTTTTATGATTTGGTCCGAAGAGTGTAGAAGACAAAAAGGGAACACGCTAACGTGGTTGGTGCTTATGCCGGTTGAGTGTCTTTTTGAATTTGCATAATGATGAAACATGCATGCTTTTCACTGATTTACTTGGTAGAAATGGATAAGAAAATAAGACAAGCATTTGGACCTCTGTGGACCTGAGGTTTTCGATCTACATACCTCTCCAAAAGCAATGTTGGATACTTTCTGTGGTTAGGCCTGATTGACAGAGAACAGGCTCAATGTTATTTTACTCCTAAAGGTTTTTAAAAAAATAAGGTTTCATCCTTTTGTTTGTGTACCTTTGAATATTGATGGTATAGAGGTTCCGAAGTAAACTGTCCGTCGTGGCAGATCCCATAGCCAATTTCTTGGGACATCAATTGGCTTGAGGCTGGAGTCATGGTCCGCAAACACCTGAGGAATAGCAAAAATGCTACTATCAAAACCTTATCAAGTGCAGAAATGCTCATGTATGACATGCATTGAGTTGAAGAAAAGTTGGTTGTATTCACCTCGTTAACCTGAAAGTATGTTCCATTGAGCGGAAAGCTTCCTCTCATAGCCGTTCTACATGGTATCTGTCAGAAAAGTATATTCAGAGATGATTAGAATTATCAAATTACTTTCCCATGGCAAACATTGTAATAGTTTGTTTCTTTCCTTACCAGAATTGTCCCTCTCACTGTTTGAGCATGTGCTTCACGTATGCTGTTGCATGCAAAACATGTTTCATTATCACATAGTATACCAGTTTCTCGGGAGTTGCACTGTCTTCTCGGTGGCTGAATAGAGTTCGACGTTTCACCTGATGTGCGTTTGGTACATAAGGAATAATTAAGCTTTAGAGAGTCTGAGGAAAGGCTAACCTATTTAGCCAAATTACCCTCTACCACTGCATTGTAAACTACTATTGAGATTGGAACCTGGGACTTTCTCAGTCCAGCTTAGCTATGCAAAAGTTCTCCTTACAAACATGAGTTCTCTAATTAATCAGGTTACTAATTACAGTAGTTCAGTGATAGGAATCGGTTACTTTGCATGGTTTTCAAAAGGGCTCCGCTTATGTGATATATTACATTAATTGAAATTTTACCAGGTGTCCATATTGCCAGAAGATAGGAGGATGGATCATCTAGTTCTCTTTTCTCGAACTGCAACATGAAGAGACGTCATTATCAGGAGGAACTTAAGTGCAGCTTACATGCTGCTTATATATGGGGATAAAAATTGATGTAGTATTAACTAATTAAAAAGCAAAAAAGAAGAAGAGGAGAAAAACTGACCCCTTCCAGAAGAGGATGAGAATCTGGAAGTTCATATCTGTGGATGGCGAAACAATTGATAGTAAGTAAAAATAATTTTGTGAGAATTGTATAGCCTAGTAAAAAATTGGCTGTCGTAATTGAGTGATTTATCAGAAGTTATTCCGCAGCTTTACTCTGTTTCACTATGTAGATATTAGGAGCATCCACTTACACTTGATGTTCAGTTCTGAGCCGGCTTATATGCTTAAGTTTAGGTGTGGGAATTGAAGCAGCTGCTGGAGTTAAAGCTACTAAGGCTTTTGACATTTCAACCTGTTGAAGCTCTGTATCGTTTTGCACAAAGCTCTTAACATTTTGAGTGAACTGTGCCATATTCAATTCAATTGTAGGAATTTCATTAGGATCTTCAAAGCAAACATCTTCAATGTCGATTTCAGGAGCTTCTTGTTCTGGCTCAGGTGTGGCAGGCTCTTCGACAATGGGCACTGGTGTTGCTGGCACCTCAATAACAGGTGCAGAATTGATCAATCTGGGATGCTCTAATGGTGTCTGATTAGCCCGAGGTAAGGACAGCAACTGTTGATTGAAGTTCTGGAATGGATTCTGGCCAGCTGCCTTGTTCTCTGTTGCACTCACAATACGTTTCTCTTCTGGTGCTGGCAGGGCAAGCCTTGCGCTGAATGAGAAATGTGTCAAGTACCATATATGAAAAACAGTGCATTCTGTTTTAGAATATGAAATTGCTAATCTAGTTGTAATGCATTACTTGAATGTGCTGACAAGAAGGGTGTTTGCTAAGGTTTGGAGATTTAGGATTCTATTTTATACAAGAAGAGATCCATGGATATTAAAGTTCCTGCCAAAGTTGCTTCATCACTGAGTGACTGATAGTTTGTCATACGTTTCATGGATGAGTTTCAACACTGGCAAATTAGCTTAAATGTTGTCTGAGTAAGAGTAAATAGTTTCATCAAATCTAGTTTCAGCAGCCTTGTTCTGGAACTTTGATTCTTCATTTCTTTGGATTAGGGTAGAGAAGCTTGAGAAGAAGTAATAAGATATACAAACAAGAGATAACTAATTTCTCGTATGGAAGTATATAGGGTAATAGGCAAACCTTGCAAAAGCACTTGCAAAGTGTCTGCATTCTCCTCTCATTGGACATGCATTGCAGTTGGGTTTGCTTTTTGAACAGAAGACCTAATGAGGTAGCAATTAAATTGATTTAAACTGTGATGGCAGAGATACATTTGTTGTAGGGGAGTAACTAGTGGTGTAGACATACCTTTCCAAAAGTTATCATATGGTAATGCAACTCATATCTGTAATGTTGAATCAGTAAATGCATCAGTTGATTAGGAAAAAAAGTGACATTTTTAGTTACAAGTACTACTGCATGTGTATCATTTATTACTCTCTTTGAAGAAATCAACTACCCTAACCTATTAGTCCCTCTGCACTTAATCTTTTCATCGACTATGCAGTGTACTGTTATAATTGGATATTTTAATAAGCTAACATGGAGCCACTTATATAGTAAATTGATGCTTGTCAACCAGGCGTGGGCAAAATAGTGTTAGATAGTAGGATGTTACTTACAATGTTCTCTGATCAAGCTTGCAGAGACGTGGCCAGAGGTACTTTTGAATTGACTCCAGCACTGGGTACCTGTGTAATACAGCAGAGTTAGATTGTGTTGGCAGTTTAGAAGATTTGTGCACACAAGTTACTCACAGTTCCAGAAGATGCAATTGTAGCGACTCTGGCAGTGGCTGCAGGGGCACCCATCCCAGTCTAACAGCTATACGCCCAACGTTTGTGTCGACCTTATTAAAGACTTCATTAGTGGGAACACAAGCTATTTTCATATTAATTATGTCTTCAAAAATTGGTTCAGAAATCTTACAGGAAAAGCAAGGTTGTGAAGTGTTAAAAGTCGCACACACTCTACGCTCTTCAGGCCCAAGCCCCTGATGCTTAATAGATACTCTCTGATACCATGCATGTGATTTTGTTTAGTCAGTGCAGAGGAATAATAGATAAACATGGAAAAAATTATTTGGTCAATTGAAAGCTTACTTTGCTTTGTCTGGTGGAACGTCTCTCAGCCATTCAAGATCAATACTTCCATGTTCTCTAAAAACTCGATTAAGGAAATCCTGCAATTGTTTTTCAATTGAACAGTCTCTTTAAGGTGTGTTGGGAATTTCTGTGGTAGATGAATGACGAGGGAGTTCTGATTTTAAAAGAATTAGGCTGTTAATTGAAATTTTTACTGATGTACCTTGATTCTCTCTGCTAGCATATTGTTCATTCCCCGTTCTCTAATGGTATGGGCTATCTCATTGACATCTGCACACCTCACTGCGTCCCAGTCCAGTGAATCCATTGTGTTTGCTGTCCTTTCTCTTTTTTTACTGCTGCTTTGAGCCTGTAACCTTAAACTGTCCCAGTCAACATTCTGCTTCTCTTTTCCAAGGCGTTCCTTTTTTGCTTTAGCATTGTGATTTGCTCTGTCTAATGTGCTACCAGCATGATATTTTCCTTTGTTTGTGTTTGACCCTAAAGCTCTGTGCTCAGACTTACTCGAATCAACTATACTGACCTCCTCTCTGACATCTATGCTGGCTTCTGAAAATTTTGGTGCTTCTGTTAATCGTTGCATATTGCAGTTGCTCTCATCAATTTGAATTTGTTGCACAATATTGACTACTGGATCATCAATTGTTGCTGTGTACACCGTGTTTTGATTGTTATTGCATGAGATATAAGTCTCACTCATCTCTCCATATAGTGCTCGATTTGCAGGTTTTGCTGATGATTTACTTTGTTCGGGGGCATCGAGTTCCGTTGAAAGGTCTAAAAATTTTGCAGCTTCTTCCAAATTGCTCTTGCACTCGTTTTGTTGTGCTCCTGAATTAGACACTGTATATGAGCCCAAATAGCTACAAGTACAGTCATTTTCTATTGAGCCTCTGTGATTCTCCCCAAGCATCTGAAAGTGTGAACAACATGCCACATGTTTTAGTTGGCCATCTATATCCTTTTCCAGTAAGATGTTTTCAGTTTTCTGATCCTGGACTCGATGTGATTTCGAAGTCCTTGGTATTTGTAGTAATTTCAAAAATGAAGCAGAGCCCAAAAAGTTGTGTGATTCAGTTCCTTCAGAAGTTGGAACAGCTGAAAAATTTGCCGAGTCTTGAGAAGAAATTGCAGAATTCTGAGAAGAGAGCAAATTGTCTGGTTCTACTTGATCCCCCAAAAATTTTGTTGCTGCAATTGCTATAGTTGATCCATACGTTGTTGCTTCATGATGCACACATGAGCTTTCTCTAGAAGAACCAGGTTGCTGCAATATATAATTTTCAGTTGGACTGGTGCAGTTGGTGCTATTTTCACTTGATTCACTGCTGTGAACAGCTGTTTTTTCATCGTCTGACTCTGCACTGGAGAACTCCTGACCAGGAGTTTGTTGAGTTGATTGATCATCATGCCATCCAATTGTATCATCAGGTTCCAGATTACTTACTTCAGGTTCTTCAATAATGATCCCTGTACTCTCTTCATTCTTTTCCACACTGATGTCTGACTTGAGAGGGAACCGAGCAGCAAGTGTCATGAATGCAGAGCTATAAAGTGGATAAAGTACTTTTGTGGAACTCAGTATTTTAAATTTCTTATGGATGTACAGGAAAAGGGAAAACATAATCAAGTCTAGCTTACCTTGAAAGGTGGTCTGAGACATTCTGTGTCAGGAAAACTCCAACTACAGAGTCCACTACAGATCCCTTCCAAGGAGAGAATCGCCTGTCTCCTGGCTCACCCCAAAAAGAGCAGAATTGGTTAATGAAACAGAAAGATAACAATACCGTATGCACATCTTGTTTGTTTCTAGTATGGCCCATTGACAACTGTGATTTTATAGATGATTGAAAGGAAAAACGACAAGGTAACATGAATCTTGTTTGAGATTGATGATTGATGTGCAATGATAGTGTTTGTTATGTCTTCTATTGGCATGACAATCGTTCAGTTTCAGGTTGTTTTGCATCACAAATGAAATCTATTATCGAATAGTTTGCTGATTCTATATGAATTATGTGTGATGATGTCACACTTTTGCATATGAAGTATGGAAACATGCTTATTCCATCATAATCCACTTTCTCTTTGTGGGACTATACATGTGTGTTGGTTCGTGTCTGGTTGGATTTTTTCTTGACCTGACAGGTGCATCTCCGTTTGTCAGGTTGGAATCGTTGGGTTTACTTATTGCTGGTGCATCTTTTGAATACCAGTTGGTTTATAGAGACGGTTGTGATACCTCCCATCCTATTTAGTCTATCAAATATTTTATGTTCACTGCTTTTCTAGTCAAAGGAATCAGGGGATGTTCATTTGATAGTACCGTCAAAGGTATGAAAACTTTGTATACTTACCTTGAACAAGACGCATCCGTGCCACAAATGAGTCTACTCGTCCATGAAACACTTCACGTTCTGATTCCCACCATTTTGCCTTGTCTTCATCAGTACCATCAATGCCTTCACTATTTATGTCTTGCAGCAAAAGCTTCCATACCCTAGTGGTCTCATCATCAAGGTCAACCTTGGGGCGCGGTCGTCGTTTTCTAACAAATGATCTTGCAAAAGGGACAATACTTCCATGTCTCTGATAAATAACAAGGGCATTTTCTGCATATTGGTATGGGCGGGTGCTTTCTCTATTTAAATCAAGTTGCTCTAAGCGTTTGACAATTTCATCAACTGGAGATCTCCAAGTAATAGCTGGTATGGAACCTGCATTCAATTTTGTGAGCAATTAAAGTCCACCTCTTATTTGATAGGTTATCTGAAAGTTAAGAACATAGCTTCAACTACCTCTTGCATTTGTCGTGAACTCTGTTCGGGCATACATATGAGATGCTGTGGAACTGACTAGGGTACTTCTCTTTGACCTCTTTTTTGTTTTCATTGTTGCACGGGTGTCGGCAACCAGGGCTTCCATACATGTATTAGGCTGATCTGAGATTTGACATCTTTCTCCAAATTCAGATACCGTTTTGACTGGAAGAGTTGGGAAGTGTTTACAAATTTCAAGCAGTGATGCTAGGTCACGTACTTTACTAATGCTTTTTGATCTTTTTCTTCTTAACCCCTCTACTTCCGCAAATGCTGGTACAAGTTCCCGATTTGGCATTAAGTTATTGGCTTTATCATTTGTAGACGTACTGGCTTGGGAAAGACCAATGTTGTTCTGAGACATAAAGAGAGAGTTAATTTCACAGGTAAAAGGCTTGATGTAAGATGTTGCTGAGTGATGGCCCTTCTCTGTCCTTTTTTTCTTGTAAATGGTGGGGAAATGCATCCCTTGGGTACTCTGAGCATAAGGTTCATTTGCTGGGAGAATTGCTTGATATGCCTGCATGGAGTTGAAATAGGCTCCCCTGACATTTGTGCTGTAAAGTTTTGCTTCACTGGTTCTAAGAGAACGTCGTCTTTTGAAGACTCTTTCTGGTGTTTCCTGGATCAAGCATGTGCTGCTGCTGCAGTTTGAGCTATTCAGGCTCTTTGGTGTCATTTCTAAAATGCTTGCCTGTTTATCATGAGTTTCATCTGAGAAAATGATTTTACACTTCCCTCTTGAGATCTCATTTTGTTTGTTCATGATAAATTTACCATGATTCAGGCCAATCTTCTTCTGGGTGGAAAGGTCATGATGGGTTTGGCAAGTTTTCAGCTGCTGATTTGAAAATGTGATGTCATAGACTGAGCTCAGTGCTGTCTTTGCTGTTGTGACTTCAATACCATTTCCAGGATGCACACTAGAATTAGATTGATTCTCATGCAAGTCCTCCACAGTCGAGGATGGCCAGTGTGATGAGTTTCCATCATTTAATCTGGTTTCAGAATCGAAATTCAATGATCTCCTGGTGAACCTTCTTGGACGAGAAACATATGGTGGATCTAAAGTTCCCTCTTCAGCAGGATTTATAGCGAACCTGTTGACTTGATTCCTTCTGATATTGGTCCTCTTTGCTTTTTGAATTTTTCCAGGACTTGGAAGATGGCCCTCATGTCTAGTCATATCATTTACCTCGTCTGAGGGTGTGCTTGGAGGTTCCTCAAACTTGTTTCCTTGGACATATTTCCTCTTTTCCTTTTTTGTTTCCATTGAACCATGCTGCTGGGGAGTTTTTGGTTTAGGAGTCCTTTTATGCTCGCCTTCTATTACCACTTTAGGCCGGTGCTTCTTCTTCCGTTTCTGCTGTGGTGTATTATTCTGTTCAGCACCCTGATTGACTGCCTTGTCAATCATGCGATTCTCTGGTAGTTCTGAAATGTCGAAGACCTGCCCTGACTGCTGTGTGTTGAGATCATTTGCTTCTGCTCTCTTTAATGTATCTTTGCTCGACTGTACATGTCTTGCTATTGGTGTCTCGTTAAAGTCTAGACTTGGTGCATCAGATGCTGGCCCTTTCTTGTTGATCTGATATGGTGTTATTGGTTCAAACTGGAATGCATTGTTGCAGCTCAAGTCCTCATCTGTCATTCTAGTTGGTGAATTCAGGTTAAAAGGGAATCTTGAGCAGATAGAGCTTCCATCTGCATGACAGGCACCTCTTTCATATTAGTATATCGAGGAAATATCAGTATGGAAACAACTCTTTTTTAAAAAATAACAAGAGTAATTGAGGAAGTATCAAGTTATTGAATAGTCCATGCACAATCAGAGAACATACGCGGATATGTTACACATCACTGTTTTTTCCACCTCTGATTTTATTACTAAGTACGTGATTCAGTAGTTCATCAAATGTTCAGCTCAGTTCTTGTTGATTTGTCCATGAGGAATCATAATTTTTACTTGAATCTAAAATGATCACTGATCTTATTATTCTATTTAGTTCTCTATCCTTTTGCAGGTCTTAGTTATCTGGTTAGACACAGCCATCGAGCGACATTAAAGACACTTATGACATATACGTTAATGTGATTGTCGTAACTTTGAAGTTTCTACAGGCATTATGCATTTCAATTATGCCCTATGATGATGAGTCAAATGAATATTTTAATTCATTACCTGCATCCCGGGAACTGACGAGGGAACTGAAAGAACCATTCATGGTAAAGTTAGTTTCTGCATTTGTGTTTTCAATGGCTGTTGTAGAGCCAGCAACATGTGCTAATGCCAAGAGATGTCCGAAAGACACATTGCTCCATTCATCCACATTATCGGTAGATACGTTATTGCACATTTTAACATTGTTGTTGCTATACATTTGGGATTCTGTCCCTGCCTCTGCTTCCCAAGCATCAAAATACTCCGTTACAGTATCTGAATTTGTCAAACCACAGCATGCAGCCGCACACTGAGCTTGAGGTTCTTGCAAGAAATCCTTCAATTCTATCTTGTTCACTTGGCTTAGATCTTGTCCTTGTGAAATTCTTTGTGATTGCACCCCATTAATCTGTTCCAGCTGATTTTGTTGCCTATTCCCATAGATTGGTGGCAAGCTTGGTTTTGCTGGAGTCATTGGAAACCATGGAGTTCCAATTTGACAGTCATCTGCTTGTGGAATCATGCTTCCTTCCCTACCGGCCATACCGCCCTGGCAGTGACCGGTAAAAATCCAATCTTTCTGCCTTTATTTCCCTTAATTTGACAGAAATGATAGGCAGATTTTTGCAGGCATAAACTCAAAGTAGTCTCTCATAGAAAAGAACTGTTCTATGAAATCATCCTGCAAAAGAAAACCATACAAGACAGAATATATGAAGAATCTTCATAAAAGATAATTTTTAAGAATCTCTTGTACTCAAATTTGTAAAATTATACCAAAAACAAATTTTTTCAGTACAGATTCCACCAAGAATAGCCTACCTACTGGTCCTGCCATGGTAGAGTCAGTGAGTGGAGGGTGAAAATTAAATGTTAATTGATTCTAACATATAAGTGACAAAATTAGGTTTGATCAGTGACAGATTGTAGCAATCTGGCTGAACAAACAAAATCTGTATAACATCTTTGGCTCTCTACCTGCTTTTAATCTATAAATTAGGAACAATCTACATGTAATTAATTGGGAGTTTAGTGAATTATTACACTCTTACCTGAATAAATGGAATTCTGCCGGAGATGTTACAGAGGCAGTGGACGGCAAATTAAAGGGAAAAAAATATGAAACTGAGTATTCCATAAAGGAGAGAGAAAGTAGGAAAGAAGCCAAACAGAAATATCAGGGCTTTTATTCTTGTAATATGAGATAAAGCTCTTTGAGAAACTGACTACTTCTTCTCCCGGTAAACCATGAAATATTCTTATGTTTTTTTATATCAATATTTTATTGTCTGCAGACACAGATAGCGTACTACGTTATTTGATTCGATTTATTCGATAATTGAGTGAATTGAATTTTATCGCACGATAGGAAATGTTTGCTTAGACTCATAAACATCAATTCAGTGGTGAAAGTATGCATATAATCCTTCTACCTTCAATGTATATACGTATATTTTATTTTCTTTGTACAATTACATCGTATATTATTATCATAAAAATGTGTATTATTTGTAATTTTATTAATAAACAATGAATGTGGTTAAGTTTTTCCCCGCAATGGATGGGAGCCTTTGAGGCATTGGGGTAATGATGTTGTTGAATGCGGTTAAGTTTTTCCCATGCAGCTTACGTACTTGAGGTAGAACATATTAGGAAAGGGCATATAAGTAATTTAAGCGATCAAACAACTTACACGGCGTGTGAAGCGGCTAAAGAAGACTTGAAATACATATAGGGACGTTTTGGCACGTGAATATCGTATGACGCCGTTAGGGTTTCTGGTTGCATTATTAAATTCATTTTGCATGGTCTTTAACGGCACCATTAATGACGCCGTTTATGGTTTGGTCCCCCATTCAGTAGTACACTGAAGCACGCTTTTCTAATGAGGGAGAGGGTTAGTTTCGGTATTTTAGTTTTGCTGCATTCGGTGATCAACAAGGGGGCCACCGGTTCTCTCGGTAGAATAATTAAATATTGATAGCCAGTTTTGACGGGTTATTATATATATACATTTAAATTATGATATATTTTTTCAATTTTGTAAGTAAATATTTATGTAAGATAAAATGGATGGAATATTATTATTGTTAAGGTAGAGCTTTATGAATACATAGATCAAAAATTATACTATTGAATAAAGTAATATTAGTTCACTAAATTAATACATATATATTTTAGAGGCAAAAATAATTTTTATTTTATTAATATGCTTTATGAAACAATTCTTAATTATTATTGTTATCGTTATTGACAGTTAAGGACTTTTAGAGGCAAAAAGTAAAAATTTGCTAGCCAATGATGGCTCAGACAAAGAAATGGATAAATCAATAGGCACACGTGACGTACCTAACAAATGTTTTAATTTGTTTTCTTAAGAATTGTTAACTTTTTTTTTTTTAGTTTGACGTGTTGAAGATATAGTTAAATTTTGTGCTGTCGACTCAATATTTGTTTAAATTTTGCGTTAGGAAGATACATGATTAGGAGGTCAAACTAATTTAAATTTTTCTCGAAGATAAAGTTTAGGATAGATATTTGAGTTTTTTATATTTATTTTTTTGATGCATAGAAGAAGTGTTGACATGCCTGTTAAGAGACGTGAGAGATTAGATTTAGGGATTACGTGGAGGGAAAAAGGTTGATCGAAAAAAGTATTGGGAAAGGTGATTAGATGAGATATAACGCAAATTTATATTATGGACGATATGACTTTAAATAGAAAGGAATGGAGGTCGTATATAAGGATAGAAAGTTAATAAGTTAATAGGGATAGAGTTGATGCATGATCTTATGTTTTAGTAAGTTAATAAAATTAATCATGTCTTTATATTTTATGTTGTCATTGTTTATTTTTATATTTGTTATTTATATATTACTATTTGTTTTTTTTCCATCAATCTCGGATGGAGCCAAAGATTGACTATTTTTTGGCTTTGGAGTATGATGGAATAAAGCAAACTGGCTCTTTAAGCTGTCTGCGCTGCGCTTCTTTCATTTGTGAAGTAGCAGTTAGTCGATGCAACTTTTGACGCTTCTCATGGGTCATTTGGAAACAGTCGCTTTATGTTTTTAAACATAGGGATTAGGCTACGTACATCCGACCCCCCCTCACCCTGCAATAAGCGAGAACTTTTTGAGGCACTGGGGTATGTTGATGATTGATGATGATGATATTACTATTTGTTTTCTACTTTACTAGTTTCCTTTCGTATCTAATATATTTTGATATTTTTTTCTGAAAACAATCTCATCGTTATTGTTTTACAAAAACTTAGTGCCAAGGGAATCTTATCTATTTGTTTTGCACTTTTTGTTTGTGCTTTGGGTCCACTATTTTCCACTGTTCAGTGCTAAGGCTACGCATAGCACCAGGGGTGTGATGTGGTGCTACTGACATGTGGATCATGGAAAAAGTCTAGTTACAAATGGCATTACTTAGTTTATTTCGACTCTTTATATAATCTTGAACAATTTTTGTCTAGTTAACTTTTAAAATTAAATTAGATAATTAGTAAATTTAGAAATGAGTTTACTTGACTCTCTCTCTATATTTTTTTAATCATGAATTAATGATATTAACTTGATATTGCTATATGGACTTTTAATTATGTTAAGTTCATATGTCAAATTCAGGATTTCGATCTTCATAGTGCACATTATGTTAAGTTAGCCTTTATGATCATTAAAAAATGCGGTGGTGTGGTGGATGAAGTTGTTCCTTTCTAATTTGGGAATTTTAGGTTTGAGGTTTATAACAGCTTAGCCACTAGATATTGTCTATTTTGGGTTATTTTCGATTTGTGCATGTCATTCTTGCGTAAGGATCGGTTAATTTTCTTCGTATCGTTTCAATTTTATCGGATGTCTTGGGTATAAACAAAATCCAAGAGAGCTTTTTTCAAATGAGGTTATATGTGGGGCAAATTTAGAATAGTCGAAGTTAGGTATCAAAACTAGATGAGAAATTTAAAAAATAGCTTTTAACATGAATGACCGACAAAAACTAATTAATGAAAAATTTTAAGTAATTTTGAAGATTTGTTCATGAGATAAGTGAGATTTAAAAATTCAAAATTTATCATTCTTTAATAAGGGTGACTTACAAAAACTAATTTCATGTTTAATCACGAGACAAGTGAGGTCAAAATTTGGAAATTATATCGTGTTCATACTCATTTAGTATAATTTCCTGCGTCTACATTATTGTAAGACCAATATTGATTTTTTTATCACTCATGGAAAAAGTGTGGTTGGTAGCTCCATTTTTTCATGTTGGTGCCCGGAGTTTGTGGAGTTCCAACTAAATTTGAATTGCGCACTGCAGAGTCCATTTGAGAATGACGTTCCCAACAAAAAATTTTTCCATTCGAAATCTTTGATTAAAAGTGAAATACTCCTAGCAGTACATCACAACCCATGTTGGTCTCGTTTAATTATTACTTGGTTCACTTTTGGCTGTTTGTATTTATGTGTGTTTGGTAGGAAGTTGCTTTAAGCAAAGCTGACATGTTAAGTATTTGTCCCCTAGTCCAAGTCTCATGACTCCAACTTTGATTATGTGATGCATGAAGAAACGGTTTATGGAGGAGCCATTATAGTATTTTAACGATTCATTTAGTATGAGATATAAGGTATATTAATTTTAGTAAAAAAAGATATAGGATTATTTTATTTTGTATCTGATTGTTTAGAAGTATTAGATAATTTTAAGATTATTTATTTATTTCACCATTGATGGAATAAGTTATTTCATATATATAAAATGAAATAGTTATTTAGAAATAACTTATTATTTTATTTTATTTTTTGTATTCTGCATGCAGTAAAAAATATTATCCTAAAAATATTTATATATAATTTAAACAGGTAATATGAAAATTGGGATGGTGATGTGAAAATGAGATGGGTCGGAGGATCTGAAGAAAATTGATCAAATGTGTAATACCATTTGAATCCTTCCACTTTGAATTACTAATTTTTTTTTCATTTTTAAAGAGCTTTTTTTTAGAGGAAAAATTCTGATTAATTAAACATGAAATTAAAAAAGGGAAACATTTTCTCTGAAATACTATACACGTAGATTATTTTTTTTTATTTTTCAATTTTGAAGTTTTATGTCACTAGAGTTTAAACAACTTTATATTACATATTCAAGATTTGCATAATTTTTTGGAAAAATTTACATTTGTGGCTTTGCTAGATTTATTATTATTACTTAAAAAATTGCATTGATACAGGTTGACTGAGAGAATTTGGATCATGATAAAAAGGCTGATTTGTGTCATCTTTGTGTTCTTGGGCCTTAATTTGGATCACGATTAGAAGTTAGTGGGCTTAGCTGTCCGCAACGACACCGCTTATAATTCCAGCAGGATCGATCAGCTTTTTACGACATTTAAGAGCATTTTAGGGGTTGACAATAAAAATTAGTCAATTTTTTCAATGTTTTTTTGTAACGAAGGTGATGGTGTCCAAATTAAATTTTACAAAATTGTTCATAATCATGCCGCTAATAATTCCAGTAGGTTCACCTGGCTTTTTGCGACATTTAAGATCTTGAGTATTCATACTTACTGATAAGATCCATTGAATGGCTCATTTGTGGGTCGAGTCAAATTGAGTATTTCATTCTATTTCTTATCAACTCATATTCGACTCAACTCACTCATTTGCCACTCCAATCTAGTGGGAGAAGGCAAGAGGTTCCTACACACCAAACACCATAGTTATCAAAATTCCGTAGTTGGCATTCGCACATAAGTTCCAATTTAAATCCTGCCATGATAAAGTACATCTAGTGTACAAGTTGGTCCAGGAAAAACTTTCAAAAGCTAAACAATCAGTTACAACTCAATTCAGCGTCGATCCTAACTGAAACAGAGTAAACGATTACTTCCGTAGAGGAGATGAGAAAGCTGCCTAGATAGGGCGAAAGCTCGGATTTGGTTTAACATTTGTTCATGTGCTTGTCCCTTCTCCAACAATAAGGCTAATTTCTGACTCTAAAGCACAGCAACGTGGATAAATGATTGATCTAGTAAACATAAGGTAAGATCCTGTAAGGAACAAGTTTACGATATGCAGCCCACACGTCTTTGTACTTCTCTGCGCATCTAGCTTCATCCCTTCTCTCCCTCCATATTAGCAGAATGAGAAGATATATGGGGTAAAAGTATGGAATCACAGAACTGCAGGCATAGACGAGCAATGTGATTATTTTCGTTACTAAGCAAACTGCCATTGAAATTGAATTAGCAAGAGTTCAAAATTATTACCTTATACCACAAGGCAAACTAAAAGACAATGCCAGCATCAAATCCCCGAGGTAATTACAGTGCCGGGCAATGCCCCTTCAGAAAATATAGAATGATTTAGAATTTCAAAAAGTTGAATAACTGCAAGAAATTAATGTGCCACTTTTACTATCAATGCCTCATTTGATACCAGGGAGGAAAATAGATAGTGTTCAAATGAAATGTTCACCAACACCGATCTGTTTTTGTTGAATATTGACATAGTTCATATGTTTTTCCAACAGCTTGCCGGCACATTAGAAGCAAAATTAAAAAGTATAGAGTCCTTTTCTATCATGAGTCATTTCGTGTTCTGGATTATAAAGATACTGATAACAGAGTAGAAAAAGTAAGATTAAGAGCTTACCAATACCCAGAAGCGAGCAATTTCCCTCCAACAACTTTTGGAGGCCTACCCCATATGGGTGCCTTGGGATCCTTTTTAAACACATGTTTCTGCTTATTTGCTCCTCTGAACACCGAGTAGCTTTCAATCCGAAACCAGGATCCATGTCAAGAAATATTTGTAAAAGCAAAAAAAAAAGAATTAACAGTATTGAAAGGGGCTTGCATGCTTACCCAATGAGAAAGACGAGGCAATTGGCAATTATTGCTGCAGTTGTTAGCTCCACTTTGTTACTCAAAAGCCACCAGCCCTGTAAAGGAAGAGAAATTTTACTATTAGATAGTAAACAGGCTAGTCTAGCTTTGTATATTATCCCACTATCGCATTCTGAGCAATGAAACTATCAGTTTCCAGCCCAACAGAAAACCCCAAAACATTTTTGCTACAGTTGAAAATCAAGAAAATTAATGTCGTAAATATGTTTAGGGAGATTATGTTATATTTCTAGGATGCAAATATGTTTGGGGTCATTGAACTCCAGTAGGAGAGTGTTATGTAGAAAATTTTACAGGTTATTTCTGATTGTTTTGTTTATGAAACACAAGATTTGTTCAGAACATTTTATGAAACAAACACACATGTTTCTCCTTATTCATTTCTTTTCTTTAACAGACCCTTAATTCAAATTCTTTTAAACTAAACACAAACAAAAACTTTCCTGGTATTCAAACTAGTATATCCGTTGAAATATCATAGGATGACTCCAGGAAAGTGAATACGTTGTCATGGCCTAACCATTACCATTTCAAAAACATGTTTGGCATGGCTGAGACTAGGCATCATTACATTTAGTAGGAAATGAAAGACACAAGAAGCGAGAGCTCAAAACTATGTTTTTGAAGAGAATTCAGTTACATCCTATACATTTGTGTTATACTGATATCAAAGGTGTCATATACATTTGTATATCAAAGGTTCTTAATTCATATATGAACAAAGAAATATTTGTATGTGGAAATAAGAATTGGTAATGAATACATGCCTGGATACTGAAGGTGAATGGTATAAAGACTAGATCACCGAAAACCAGCATGAAGCCCAACCTCTCGGCTATTATATCCCATCTGAGAAGGGAGAAACAAGATTTTACACAACTGTTAATGCTGAAAAACTTAATGGAGGTAAGGACAAAAAGCGACAGGAACAGATAAGGTTGACCACCATCAATATGTGATCACTGGCTGACAAGACAAGCATATCATTCAGCCAATTTTTAGACATTTTAGGGCTTAGAAAGGCCAAACCTTGAAAACACGAATTTTGGATTAAACAATCATACTCCAAATAATATTGAATTGGTACACGCTCCAAATAAGTACAAACCAGAACCACTCACCATAGCTAAAAAAGGACCATATCAAAATTCAACATTCCCTCTAATTAATCCTAACATAAGAATAGTGGTACACCAGCCAGACCTTCCAGGTTTCAGGCAGAAGTAGTTTTCCGTAATGGTTCAAATGTTAGCATCACTACCAAAGGTTCTTTGAAGTCGCTTTGTTTCAACTGACATGTTATTGGATGTATAAAACTCAGAGAAATTTTCTTGTTTTAATTTAACCCTTGAGGCCAGGCTACTAATCAACTAACCCAAGACCATGTAAAACAACCTATGCTACCCTAACCCCTCTGCTTCCACCTAGTTTCCGATTCTCAGACCATAACTCCAGGGACCAAACCCAGCTACCTCATAAACAACAACGCCTCAGTCCAAACAAGTTGGGCCGGCAAACATCATAATCCTTTAATTATACAGATTCCAGTATTACCTTGTTAGAGCATGAAAATGACCAGCAACCATATTATCCTGCCCAACCTAATGCTTCTCATGGCTAAACAGCTAAACCCTCCCTTGTGCTACCATTCTCTTAGCAGGCCTTTCGCCAGGTGAAGCTCATAATTTCCTTCTCGTACACTCATCTAATTTTGTTGGGTATAATGCAGTATTCATGTCATATGGATGTTTCACTTTGAATTTAAGATCAAAGAATAATAACCACACAACAAATAAAGATGAAGAGACCAGAAGTGAAAGGGAGACGGAATTCTGGACAGCTGAACTAACTAAAAGAAGGGGAAACAAGAGAAACACTAAATTCTTTGCTTCACAGCAACTTTTAAATCTTAAAAAAGTTAACAGAGAAGAAGCCGCGAGCTTACGTGGAGGTCATGAACTCTTCATAGAAGAAGTAGTCAAGGATGTATAGCTGCAATTCAACACATACAAAAGAAGTTTTCAATATCACTAGCACATACTCATGTACTTATACTTGCAAGAACTGAAAGTTTACAAGCAGCAACTTACCCCACAAAATAGCTGGTAGAGAATCATTGACTGGCTTAATTTAGCCTCTATAACACATTTTGCAAGAACTGAAAGATTGATAAGTAACCATCCCATCATACCAGCTCTAACAAAGAAAAATCTACACCAGAAAGTTCGTCACTATGCAAAGAAATCAAAAGAAATTACCAAACAGCTTGATTAAAGCTGACAGTCATTATAACAAATATAAATATGCTGGCCTTTCAAAATCTCTTTGACTGGGAATATAACTATGCTTAGAGGTTCCCGGAAAGTGAGTTCTCGTTCATCAGACAAGTATAAGTTTTTCATATCAAGAGATTGTTTTATTTGGGTAAAAATAAGGTTAGTAAGCCTCAATCCCAAACTAGTTGGGAGTCGGCTATATGAAACATCCATTTGGACCCATTTCACTCCAAACATCAATAGTTCACTCCAAACAAATAAAGGATTCTCTATACTTTCTTCCATAGAGGTTGCAAGAGAAAAACATTTTTAGAGCCAACTTAAATAAGGTATACAAAATTTACGACTCACTATTTGCTGACATGAATGCTTATAGATTGGTCATTAACATGAAAAGGATTATGCTAAGTTACTAGCGGATATATCCAACAAAAATAAACTAAATAATCAAATTATAGCATGATGAAAACTTGGAATTCTCGATTTGTTCACTTGTCAAAATGGTGAAAGACAAAGTCTAAGATATGAGTACATACTTGAGATCGATGCCCATGAATTCAGGATTTAGTTGTATCCCGAACCACCTAGTCAAGGAAATAGGATAGAAGAAAAATCAGGAGAGTATTTGTTACAATAAAATCATGTAGAGAACAAAATAAAGATCTTGCTCCAATGTGGTGAAAGCACAAGATGATATCAGTCTACAGTCTGCTTAATTTCACCATATTGTTACCGTGATTGACCACCACCACCTATATAACACAGATACTAGATATATCTTTTTACCCCAACGATTGTCATATCATATATGATAGTAGTGAAGTGTTCTCTTCAACAACAAACTTCCTTTGTCAAATGTCATGTGTCAACCCAGATAAAACTACTCTTTTTAAAGGAAAGCTGAAAACAATGAATTTCTACAGCTAAATTCTTCTCCTCCTTTTTTTTCTTTTTCGAAAAACAAATTCCCAGTTGTTAAGGTGCACTCAGAATCAAGTGAGAAAATCAACCGCTATTAACAGTCATATATTGTCACAAATACTCCCTCCATTCCTTTTTAGTTGTCATAGTTTCCTTTTTGAAGTCAATCGATATGAACATTGACTATATTTTTGAGATGTATTCTTTAATCATATTGATATGAGAATAAAAATTGAATTGATAGCACTTTTCATATAGTTTTTAAAATATGTAATTTTTTATTTTAAAATATCGAAATAAAGTAATCTAATTTAGCTTTGAAAGTTAGTCAAATTGACTATCGAAAACTAAAAAGGAAAAGAGGAGTATATCAGAACTCTCAATTCTATAGTAATCTATGCATCTTTGGGTACAAAGGGCAAAGGCTGAAATAAGGTACTCACTCTGTCTCATTTTATGTGGCACCCTTTGATTTGGCACGGTCTTTTAAAAAGAAAGGAAGACTTTTAAAACTTATGGTCGAAAATCATTTTTAGATATATGTGGCTGAGAATCATTTCATTAAGGGGAAAAAAGGAATTTTAAAGGTAAATTGTTTCCAATTTAAGTAAGGTGACATTCTTTTTGGGACGGACCAAAAAGGAAAGGGTACCACATAAAACGGGACGGAGGAAGTACTAATTGCATTTCAGGAAATTCAAATTATTCACTCCCGCTCTTACTATTTTACATTAATAAAAATCTTATGTTGAATATTAACTTCACAACAACAAACTGTCTTATAAATACACAGATAGATTAAAGGATGGAAGGAACGGCAGTCCAATCAAGAATGACATTACCATTTTATTAGTGTTAAGAACTTTTCAGAATATAAACTACAGAACAGAGTCAACTGAATTACCAGTCATGGATTAGATTTCCTGAGATATGAGGTTTCAGTGATGAACTCTTCGCACGTGAGTTCAAACCAACCAAATAAAGCATCATTGTCACCTACACATCGTTCAATCATGGACAATTAAGATGTCAGAATCAATCTTGTAACTGGCTGGAAATATTTGCAGAACAAGAAAGTTTGTGTCAATAAAAGCATAATCAAGAATAAGTTACTTTCTTATGGTATGACAATCTTCACTTACAAGAACGCTAAAGATAAATGTTGTGGACAAAAGCTCAAGTCCTCTATCTGCTATAGCCTGCAATGCATTACGAATACGTGATTTCATCTCTTTATAAGTACACCAAAAACAGAAACCTGGACAAATGCATCACAGTAGTTCAAACATACAACACTCTGGGCCTTCTCATCTTTTCAGCAACATTTGAAGATGCAGTGTGCGAGAGCAGTTTCTGTATCCAAGTAAAGTGCTTTTACTGAATCATTTTGTGCACTCACGTCAAAAGCAGAATCTGCTCTTCTATTTCAATTTTTGTACTTCACCAAGTTACTCTATAGGGATAATGAAGATAAATAGATTGACAACTTGATTTGTACTTAAACAAGTAATTCTCCGGGGATGATGAAGATAAATCAGATTGACAACAATAGAAGATAACCAAAAAAAGTTACAAGTACATTGTCATCAAAAAAGCAGGAGAAAAAACAAAGATAGGTTCTACAGCAGTTCGAAATCATACCAAGAATATTGTTCAAGCTTTTGGATTGAAATAGAAAGCCATATGATGTCACAGTTACTTCTTCTTCACTGAAATTATGACCCAGTTTCTAAATTTAATGATATCACAAGGAACAATAAATTCATGTGAACACAGCTTCTCAATCTTGCCATACATGCACGGAAAAGAAGGTGACAACAGAATGTTTGGTCCCCCAGAGTTGAGATTATTGGGAACAATTGAGTATAAATCCTCACTCTCATCAATTCTACAGAGAGTGTAGCAAGAAGTTGTTCCTAGCTCATCGATATAAGAAGCTTTAACATACAATATTTGTGCAAACAAACTTATAACAGGGAATGCAAATAAAACCAAAATGTACATCCTTTGCTACAAAAGAAACATTTCATACTCACAGTAGGTGAAACAAGATTCATCTGTGACCCAACTCCAAGAAGCAAAACCAACAACAGAAGTGATGACAAACCTGAAACAGAAACAATAAACTCACAAGGAGAAACATGAAATACAAATGGGCAGAGCTACAATACCAAGTACGGGCTTGGACTAACCCAATGGTTTCTGCAGAGACTATTAAATAAGCATAAATATTTAATCGCGAACCCATTAACTAAAGCAAGCTATAGATTCATCAACAAGTTCAAAATCCATCAGCTTCAAATCCTACCCGACAAAACTACATTATTAAGAAGGAATTCGGACAACCCCAATGACTGCTGCTTAAACGTTATACTTGTATTTGGAAATCCAATATAAGCATAGCTATTAAATTGTGAACCCATCAACTAAATGAATTCGATAACAAGTTCAGAATCCATAAACTTCAAATCCAGCTAAGCAAAACAACAATAGTAAGTTCAGACGAACTCAATAGCTTTTGTTAATCCTTATTTTTGTATAAGGACATCCACTACACAAGCACAAATATTGCGAACCCATCAATTAAATGGGTTCGATGACAAGTTCAGAATACATAAACTTCAAAGCCACTAAGCAAAACTACAATACAAAGTGGTAGTTCAATGAACTCAATAGCTTTTTGCTTAAACCTTATATTTGTATAAAGAAACCCATTACGCAAGCACAAATATCACCAACCCACTAACTAATGGGTTCGACAAAAATTTCAGAATCCATAAACTTCAAATCCACTAAGCAAAACTACAATCTGAAGTAGTAGTTTAATGAACTCAATAGCTTTTTGCTTAAACCTTATATTTGTATGAAGAAACCCATTACGCAAGCACAAATATCGCCAACCCATTAACTAAATGGGTTCGATAACAATATCAGAATCCATAAATTTTAAATCCCACTAAGCAAAACTACAGTATTAAGTAGTAGTTCAGAAAAACTCAATAGCTTTTGCTTTATATAAGTAAAACTCCATTACACAAACACAAATACGGCGAACCCATCGATCAAAGATGTTCAATAACAAGTTTAAAACCCATAAACTTCAATGGATTCGATAGAAATTTCAGAATCCATAAACTTCAAATCCCAAATAAGCAAAACATTAAGTAGGAGCACAAAAGCTTTTACTTTATACAAGTAAAAAAATCCATTACACAAGCACAAATATCGCGAACCCATTATCCAAATATGTTCAATAACAAGCTTAAAACCCATAAACTTCAAATCCTAACTCCGCTCATCAAATTATACACCAATTCACATTACATAGAAATACACAAAAAAGAAAGGGGTTTACCATTGCAACGATAATGGAGACGAGTTCCATCAGATAAAGTCACCCCAGGAACAAGTTTTCCAGGTAGAATCGATCCAACAGTAGCTAAATAAAGAAAAAAACCAAGCAACATAGCTACCTATATTCACCACCAAAAAAAACCGAAAAAAATCAGCAAAATTTTTTTTTTAAAATACAGAAAGATTGTAATGTTGTATAGGTACATATGGAGTCAATAGAGAAGAAAAATTGCTGACCGAAGTCCATGAAGGAGTGAGAGAAATGAGAAGATGATTGAGATCCATTAGCAGATTTTGAAGATGAACTTCAGTGTATGTAGCTATATAGGTGGAGAAGTCCGCCTAATATGCAGTGTAAATGGAGTGCCAAATATTTTTTTTTTTAAAAAAAAACGTGGCTAAAATTTAAATGATCCGTCACTCCATATGAAAGCCTGATTTAAAATAAAATTACATTAATTGGAAAAATATTTTAAAAATTTTTAATTTAATTACTCAATCTATTGAGAAAAAAATTTAATTTAACTTGATACAAAATTTAAGAAAAATAAAATATTTTAATTTTATGGTCATAATTAAATTTATATTAAATATGTCAAAATGTCTTTTAATCTCATGGTCTTAATCATAACACGGGAAGAGTTAAAATTAAAATAATGTCAAAAATAAAAAAAACATTCTTTTTGAAAAAATTAAATAGAAAGTAGATCATTCATTTTTAAACATAAGAAGTACTATTTTTTTAACACTTTATTTGGGTAATTGTTACTCGTTATATTTTATTGTATTATTTTCTAGATATAAAATTTGTTCACTTGTTACTTAATTTCTATTATATCCTACGCAAGTGCTATCATCCTTTGCTAAAAATAAATCTTTAATTAGTTATATTTAAATAGGTAAAAAGAATAATGAATAATTGATGTACCAAAATGAAACTATAGTTAAGATGTGTTTTTTTTTAACTCTTATATGTATTTTAAATAATAATAATTTTTGAAATATAGTTAAACCTTAATCTCAACTAGGGATGTGAATCGGTCAGTTCGATTCAATTTTATATATTATCAATTTATTTTATTGGTTTCAAGTTTTCAAATATGTTAAATCAATAAAATATTTTTTGTCAGATTTTTGATTTACTGATTTTAATTCCTTGACGGTTTGATTGTCAATTTATCCAATAAAAATGATATGAGAACTTGCATTAATAAAAAACAGATAGAGTATAAAGACTATGTTTACAAACTTACAAAAATTGTAATTAGTTAATTACAAACTAAAATACTAAAGGGGATAACTAATCACGTATTGTAAATATTAAACTATGTAAAGTATTGCTATAATGTCTTATTTTTATTACTATTATTTAATATTTACGAAAGATTAAAATAGTAAGTTATTACAGTCTTATTGGGTATCGATTTACCCAATAACCCAATAGTACAAACCAATATCGAACCGATAACTCAATAATCTTTTTTCTTAAACTATTAAAAACTCGATAACCTAATAAATCAATAACGTTTTTATAGGTTTGGTTTTTGCACGCCCCTAAATTAGAGGGATTTTTGCAAATTGCTACTAAAAAATACTTTAATTATACTTCATAGCTATAATTTGGAATATTACATTTCGTAATATAGTAATAACAACATTTGTATAATTCGCGTAACATTTATATATGTTTGTATATTTCATAGTTTTTGTGTAGCGTTTGTATATTTCGCTATACGATTCGTGCACAACATTTATATAATTCACTCTACAATTTGCAATTTTTATATATTTTGCTACACAATTGGATTCACGCACAACTTTTGTATAATTGCACACATCGTTTATATAAGTCACGTAATTTATACAAAACTCAAACTGCAATTACAGCTAGATGTTTACCTTGAGTCGTAATTAATTCAAAATACCACTCTGTTAGTTAATTAACTAATATATGCTTACTCATTCGTGTAAGTTTTCCTATAAATTAATATATTTCTATAGTTAATAATAATTTTATTTTATTTTTTTTCTATTATAATATAATAATTTATAACCACACAAGAATATATAATTTATTTACTTTTTTCTTACATTTTTTATGCTAAGTAGTGCGAAGTACAACATGAAAACCCAAAATCAATTCTCCCGCTTATAAACCCCCAAACACAGAGCAGCTTCTCATTCTCTCTCTTCCTCCATTTCTCTCCTAAAACCCTAATTTCTTTCTCTTAAACCCTAAAAGCAGCTATGGAGTTTTGGGGTAGATCTCTTTTATCTCTTTCATACATAGTCTCTCTCTCACACACAAAATATGTTTGCTCTTTGTTGTTTTTGATTGTTTCAATTTTAATTGCTCTTTCATGTATTTATGTTTGTTTTGCTGTTAGTGGTTTTGATTTTTTTTCTTGCATTTTGGGTTGCATGGGTGCTCTTGTTTTTGCTCAAATATCAGTGAAATCTTATTACTTTATCAAGAAAAATATTTTGTGTGATTTTATTAGTAGAAATGTTTGAGCTTAGTGCAGACATGTGTGTTTTTGTGTTTTCTATATTTGATTTTTTTGTTATTTTCAATTGCTCTTTAATGTATTTATGTCTGTTTGCTGTATGTTTTGTGTGATTTTTGAAACTTTTTTACTTTAAAACAGTTTGGGCTGTATGGGGGTTCATGTTTTTGCTCAAATATCAGTGATCTTGTTACTTTATTTTTTTTAAAAAAAGTTATGTGTGATTTTGGTACTAGAAATGTTGAGGTTAGAGCAGATATATGCATTTTGCATTTTCTATTGTTGATCGTTTTAATTTCAATTGCTCTTTCATGTGTTTATGTTTGTTTTGCTGTAAATGTTGTATGTGATTTTGGTATTAGACATGTTGAGGTTAGTACAGATATATGCATGTTTGTGACCAAATAAGTTGGGCATGTTGTTTTATTAGCTTTGTCATTTTAGCAGAGGTACTTGATATTTGGAATTTTAGGGGTATACGTTGTGATTTTTTTAGGATTTAAACTATTTGTGAACAATGCTATATTTGGTGTAATTGAACATGTTGTAGCAGGCTACTCACCATATTTTCTTAGATTGTTATGGAAATATTTTATTGTATTATCAATTTTTAAAAGTTATTTGATTCGTAACTATAAGCCTTAGGCTAGTATATTTCATGGCTCAACATAGATGAGCTATGTTTGTTTTTGGGAAGAAATGGTGAGGTATAGCCCTAAGTTAGGGGTGTGCGTCAACAAAAGCAACGTGGTTAAAAGTTGTTGGGCTCTTGGTAGGGGGTTTTGACTTTTGAGAGGGGGATGGGTTTACCATTCAAAGGAAAAAGTTCCCTTTTCAGGAAATATCTGTTTGGGTTTATGTTTCTTCACTCAAAGTTCAATTCTACTCTTACTAGTGGTCTGTTTTTGGTACACTTTTATGAGAACATGTTTAATTTATTGCTGTTGTTTTGCATTGAACACTCAGTTCTGAATTGAACATCTACTTGTGCTTAGGTGCTGAGGTGAAAAGTGGAGAGCCATTAACCGTACAGCCTGGAGATGGAATGGTTTTGCATCTTTCACAGGTCTTAAAATTTGCTACAACTTGACAATCGTTCATCTTAGTTGTCATTAGCTAGTTCTTATTGCTATGTCATCTGCAGGCATCTTTAGGTGAGTTGAAGAAGGATAAATCAGAAAGTGTTTGCTTGTTGGTGAATATCGATGGCAAGAAATTTGTTCTTGGGACACTCAACTCAGAGAAGGTGCCTCAACAGCAGTTTGACCTGGTTTTTGATAGAGACTTTGAATTATCACACAACCTGAAAAATGGCAGTGTCTACTTTTTTGGATACAAGGCCACTAACCCATTTGATGAATATCCTTTTTTATTTCTGTTAACTTTTCTTCCTTTTATACATTTACTTTTCTTTCCATGTAAAATTTTCTGTTTATTTTGTTTCCTTGACTGAACTTCTTTGGTTCACGGAAGAGGATGATGAAGACGATGAAGATGGTAAATGCACATTTTCTTTTGTTTAGAAGTCTGTACTGTTCTGCGATCAGTTATTGACTGTCTGGTGTTCTTGTGTTTTCAGAGTCTGATGAGGACATCCCCCTCACTCTTGCAAACAACGGTATGGAAAATGCTATATATCAAGATATTATGTCAATTTAACCATTGACATTTTAATTGGTCAATGTTATAGTATAATGATTAACTGACTTCAGGAAAACCCGAGGCTAAGGAGGCAGGGAAGTCTAATGCTGGAAAGGATTCTACTTCAGGAAAGCAGAAGGTGAAGATTGTGGAACCTAGTAAAGATGATGAAGATGATAGCACTGATGATGATGAGGATGATTCTGGCATGGAAGAGGTACAATTGTTTTTATATGTTCACGGTGTTTAAAGTACTGTCATGGTCTACTGTAGTATTAGTTAGGGCATCCAATACAAGGACAAAGAATGGATGCCACTTATTTAAGCTTGTCCGGCTATTTCACTGAAATGCTAAAATGAGCTTTTAATTTGTGGTGTCCGGTATTTTAGTTTATTTTTTAAAATCAATTGCACATCCTGTACAAGAGATGGGGTATCTCCCAAAAATTAATCTATCTGTGCCCTCGTGGGAGGTGGTCACTTGCTGAAACAGCAAAACAGTTACTCTCTCAGTATCATTTTGTTTTGTCTTGCTCTCCTTTCTAGTTTTTTTAAAAAAGAATGTCTCTTTCCTTTTTTGGCAACTCTTTAGTTTCAACTTTCCACAGAGCATGTTTCAGACCAAAAGATTCAAAAGCTGTCTTTACATTCTTAAACTCCATGCCAAGTCAAAGTTAGACAACCAAACTGTAACTGAGGGTGTAAAACTTAGAGATTGATTATAAGCATGGTTAAGGGAAGCCAACTAGCTGGCTACTTGGCATGGCTAGATGCTAACTTTTTGGCTGCTTGGTTTTTTCCCCTAAAACAATGCTTCAATGTAAACTTTACTTGGTTCTTAGCCTCCTTCTATTCTTCTATTTCATTCATAATTCTCTAAGGTATCATATTTGATGCCATTGACAGTGTCTACTAGCTGTTAAGAGTCATTTTCAGCTTGGACCTATTGGAATCTTTTACAAATACATATCCCATACCAACTAATAAGACAAATGCTTCTGCTAGATGGGCTGGAGTTTGTGTTGTGGTATTTAGGGCTAGCTTAAAGTGCTTTAGTGGTTTTGAATTATATTGAATGACTGAATAGTTTTCATCTCTTTAAGCTCAGAAGCATATTTTGTTTAATGATGCATGGCAAAACCAGTTGCTTTTATCTTGTTTGTGGCTAAGCTTTTCTGTTTTGTGTGTAATCTATTGAATGAGTATGATTTTGAGGAATTTATTGTATAAATTCTTTTTATATTCAGGATGAAGATGATTCCAATGAGAGTGAGGAGGAGACGCCCAAGAAGGTAGTCTAGAGTTCTTTTTATCTTCCTTTTTGACCACCTGATTTTTCAGGGGTGGATGATTTATTGTTTCATTGGGTATGTTATTGTTGGATGGTTTTTTTGTTATTATGTCGTTTCATCTTTCTGTTTTAGGTTGAGCCTGCAAAAAAGAGGAAGGCTGATTCAGCTACAAAAACACCTGTTAATGATAAAAAGGCAAAATTGGCAACTCCTCAAAAAACTGGTTCGTCTCATCCTTTTGTTTTTTGTTAACTTCTTTTGGTCTATATTATTTGGTGTTTTTGCCTTTGGCACACTCCTCAAGGAATGGCTTGTTCAACAAACTAAGAAGGTTTTGACTAATAGACTTTTGTGGTGTGGTCCTCCTCCGAATCCTTAGCATAACGGTAGCGTACTGCACCGGGCTGCCCTTTTATAGTAATTGTACCAGAAACTATAAATTACTGTTTATCAGGATAACTTCCGACCCGGGAGAACACAGGGTCAAGCCAAGCCCTGACCCGCCTAAATGGAAGACTAAGTCCTCTCGAATGAAACCTGGCTTCGACCCGAAGCAATAGGTTTGGTCTACCACAGTAATGAAACCAGCGATGTTTCTGATGCTACTATCGATACTTCCTTCATTGCCCATGTTCGTTACATTGCGTGGGCGATGTTTTCACAGCATTACTGTTTATCAGGATAACTTGACCATTGTATTTGTAAGTTGTAACAGAAAATAAGTAATTTGTTATCAAATGGCTTGATTTTGAAACGTAACTAGTACTCCTTTTAAAAAGGAGGACCCGTTTCTTTATTTGGCAAATCTTTAATTTCACAAGATTAAAGGGGATTTTGGTATATTTAACACAACTTTAATTTAGTTACGCAAGATTGAAAAGACTTTTATTTTCTTAAACTCCGTGCCAAATCAGGTCATTCTTTTTTAAACGGAGGAAGCAATATTCAATTTATAGGAGTATCATCTTTTTCTAACTGCTCCCTTTTGCGGTTGATTTAGATGCCAAAAAAGGCAGTGGCCATGTAGCAACACCTCACCCCTCAAAACAGGCTAGTAAGACTCCAAAATCAGGCGGATCTTATCACTGCAAGCCATGCAACAGGTATTGATTATAACACAACAAAAGTAGTTCTCAATTTGTTATAAGGCACATTTGGATGTTCGTTCAGTGCATTCATGTATTGGTTTCTTACAGGACTTTTGGTTCTGAAAGTGCTCTGGATTCTCACTCGAAAGCTAAGCACAGTGCTGGTAAGTAAAGACATGGGAGACATTTGGTCTTTATTTGGTTGTCAACTATGATCAGAAAAGAGCTTTTTAGTTTTTTTGCTGGGTTTCTTGGTTGGTTCATCTGATGATAAAAGGCAAGAAGAAAGTTACATCATATTATTGCCTATGGTGAACTATCTATATCTCTAGGTCAATCCTCTATTTTGATGTTAAAAAGACTATTTTCAATGAGATTTGGATTGATTCAAAGTATGTTATTACCTATTGGTATCTTGTCACAATATATGCTCCTCTTCTTCCCTTTTTATGAATTTCTGCAGAATCTCACCGAGTTGAGTGACATGTTTTGTGGCTTATTTGCCATTTCGTTTCTAGTCGTACAGTCAAATAGTTGAGTTAGATGAAGGGTAAAGTTGAACTTGGGGGTGGAGCTAGTGTGACATTATAGGTTTGGTTGATCACATGAACTTTGATTCATTCTCTATTTTTGGCCTTTGAAAAATTCATTACACCAACATACTCGGTGGAATCCCATCAGTGGGGTCTGGGGAGGGTTACCACAACCTTATAGAGATAGAAAGGTTTTTAGCAGGCCATTGTTTCAAAAATATCAACTCCCAAAAGTAGAATATACTAGATATGAAAGCACATGATAGTATATACATACGTAATAGTAACAAATATATGATGGACAATAATAATATAAGATATAAAGATGGAATTAATCCTTCTAACCTATTATATCACTAGGTTAGACATCATTCTACCTCTAGTAGCTTATTAATCTCTACTCTAATATGCAATCTTCAATTCTTTCTATTTAAGGTCATGTTTTCGGTGAGATGAAATTGCATTATATCCTGTCTAATTGCCCCTCCAAATACTTTTTTGGTGCTCTTAACAGGAGCGTTGGTACTTTATTTGTGCACATGCCCAAATCATCGGAATCTTTACACAATTTGTTACTGCCTCCTAGTGACAAAAAAATTGAAAAAAAAATTCAAAATACAATTCTCAATTTTTTTTTTGGGGTTAAAATATCTCTTAGTATTGCCACTTGCACTCGTGCCATATTTTTACAAAATCTAAAATACATTAGCAATAATCATTCAGACAAGACAAGACAAAACAATATACAATTTCTAATTGAATTGTTTGGATATTAATAACAAGAAAATCAAAGTATGCATAGAAATCTCTATATATTATTTGAAGAAATAAAAATAAACTAATACAATTCTTTTTTTTTTTCCCACAAGAATTGTAACTTCATTGCATATCATAATTTCTTATTTAAGGGTAGATTTGAATCTTGGAAAACTGAAGAAGCCATTCTTCTTAATCTTTTTGTATAAACCAAAAATAGATATTGATGAATTAAATTTAAAAATTTTAGTGGAAAAAATATAAGAAGAAAAGACTGTGAGTATTTGTAAAACTTTTGTGTAGACATGTAAGGGTATTATATAGTTTTTTTTTTTAAAAAATAAAATAAAATCCTAATCCAACATAAAGTAGGGTTCATAATTCTAATTAAAATAGTAAAGTCCTATGCTAAAATGGAAAACTAAAAATTAGATTAACCAAAATATCCAAAACTTAACCAAAAGCATATTGGAAAGACATCAAATTTTGGTTTAGGATTTAAATTTTACGATTATTTAAGATCCTACTTTTATTAGGTTTAGGATTAATTTTTATATTTATATATGCACTCCAAAGTTTCAAATTTCCATTCTATTTTTCCACTAAAGGTTTTTAGGTTAATTCATCAATGGAGGTTTTTGGGTTTTGCAAAAAGGTTAAGGAGAGATTGATGCATAATCTTAACAATAATAAGATTATAAGTGCTAAGAAGTTGCAAAAAAAATGCCAAAATGCATTTTTTATTGTTTACGTGGGTGAAAAGGAGGTGAAATATGAGGTTCCGAGAAAATATTTATCGTCTTCTTTCTTCAAGCGATTCATTGATGATTTTCAAGAAGATATCGAAATTCGAGATATGAAGAAGTTGGAATTTTTTGTGAGGAATTGCACCGTCTATGAATTTGAATATGTTCTTCAATTTAGCAAGATTCAACTCTATCCATAGAGTTTTACTAATGTAATTGTAGTTACAAAATTTTATTCTTCAATTACTCTCTTGTCATAGCATTCTATCGTTAATCGACATGAATATATCAAAAAAAAAAAAAAAACATTAGCTCAAACTGAATTGATCGCATATAATTTTATACACACAAAAGTTAAAATAATTTTAAATTATTCTATTTTGTAACTCATAAAGTTCAAAAAAGCAATTGTCTTGATTTCTTCTATTTAAAAAGGATTAAAAAAATAATATTTTTTCTGTATGATTTTTTATATATGTGGGCTGGTTTGCCCGAGAGGTTAAGCGGGAAGACTTAAGATCTTCTGCACATAAGTGCGCATGGGTTCGAACCCCATAGCCAGCATATTATAAAGTCATTTTTATTTTTAAAAAATTTATTTCCTCCTCAAACTATCAAACATTTTAATTTCTTTTTCTCTCTGTGTTACGTCGATTAAAAGGGAAAGCACTATCTATTAGCTAGCATGTTCATAATTCAGACACAAAATTTCTATATGACGATAGAGAAATTTTATCTTTCCCATGATAGCCAGAGTCCTAAAATAGGTATTAAGAGATGTTATGCTAGTTGCAAGTTGTGTTGCATTACCCTTAATACCCATGGTGGTTGATAGATAATAAATTACATAGAAGTTTTACATTATTACTTCTATTTTAGTTTAATGGTGCTATCAACTATGGTGGTGGTTGTAGTCCCTTCCTAATTGCAGGGTCTATGGCTTGTTTTTCGCGGAGCGCAAAGAATTTCACTCCTTGATTAAACGATTGTAGCTTCAATATAGGCAAAAGTAAGATTACGAGTTGGCAAAGATGAAAAATTTAGGCACCGATGACTAGTTGAAGGTATGAAAGTAAAAAAAAAAAACCTCAGTTCGCCATGCACAAAATGAGTTCGACCACAAGAGTGAGTTTATACCAAAGACTGTTCCGAGACTTAAAGACTCACGACCTCCAAATCATATGGAGGCAACTTACCGATTACTCCAATCGTGAATCCTCAGACGCAGATTGTGCATGATTTTCGTCAGTTCATGTCGTAAGGTGTTGACATGGCATTATGTATAGCAAATAGAAGATTGAGTTTTGAGAAAGACCAAAACCATCAACATAATAAAATCAGAAAATACTACTAGAATCTTGCATATCAAAGTCTTACAAAATGAGACATGCTCATAAAAGCCTTAAAAAGAACTCTCTTTTCAGTTCATAACACTACTAAAACCTCACAAAACAAAAACTGTTTTTTGAGTGTGCTTGTTATTTTTCACAACCTAAAAAGGGATTTTATTTTTGGCAGAACAAGAACTCAACATTTAAAAGTTGAAAATTTAGTAGGGCTCAACGGGCTTGCGGAAGCTTGCTCCTGCATACACTGCCTCTGATCCGAGTTCCTCTTCAATCCTCAAGAGCTGCATAGAATGAACGAAAAATCAGAAGAGTGCTGGGAATGTAATTTCTTGAAAAAGAATGACAGGTTTTCGTTGCAAAGATCAGTGTTTAACTGAAGTAGTACTTTTGAAGGATAACTTACTTGGTTGTACTTGGCGAGGCGCTCTGACCTGCAAGGAGCTCCAGTCTTGATTTGTCCCTGAATATTTTCCAGGAGAACACCCGTTAGCTAACACAAAAAATTCGCATGGCTGAAATATGCAGATGTTCATAATCTAGAATGCTTAGTAAGAACATTACCGTTGACAAACCGACAGCAAGATCAGCAATGAAGGTATCTTCAGTTTCTCCACTGCACCAATTAATCAAAAAATCATTAACGATAGTTATACAAATTAATGAGATTCATGACCACTTCAGATATATTTTCTAGTGAAGTGATATCGTTGAGGATCATTTGTCTTTACCTGCGGTGGCTGGTCATTACTCCCCAACCTGCCTTCTTAGACATCTTCACAGCTTCAATACTCTCGGTCACACTGCCAATTTGGTTAACCTGGCACACATTGAGAGAGAAATGATTTAATACAATCTCAAAGAGGAAACTTCCACAATTATGGCCGAAAAATATGACCCATAATGTGTATTGGATGATACCTTGAGAAGAAGTGCATTGCAAGTCTTCTCTGCAATAGCCTTGGCAACCCTCTGCACACATTATCGATATAGATAATAGTAATACAAGGTAAATATAAACACCTATAGAGATTGATGAACACTTCACTTTTTCAATGGCGACAGGAACTCTGATATGCAAGCGATAAATAATGTTAAAGCTTCAACCTTACCTTAGGGTTGGTGACAAGAAGGTCATCTCCGACAATCTGTACTTTCTCACCAATCTCAGCGGTGAGCTTAGCATAGGTCTCCCAGTCATCTTGGTCAAATGGATCTTCAATTGAAACAATAGGATACTCCGACACAAATGACTTGTACAAATCCTTGAGTTGGTCACCTGATATCTTTTGTGAGCCGTTATTGTTCTGCAAAGAAGAATAAGTATGAGCAAATCTAAATAACATATCAACAGTTTGACTACAAGACTACATCAGAAAAAGCACGAGTAAAAGAAAGCAATAGATGGTCCTTACCTCTTCTTTGAAGTTCAGGTCGTAAGATTTGTCCTTTCCGTAGAATTCAGATGCAGCAACATCCATTCCAATGACCACCTAAACAAAAGATCATTTCAGCCGCCAGATTATCTATGAAAACAAAGAATGGTGCGACTCAAAAAGTAAATGAGATAATCACCTTTCCGGTGTAACCTGCTTTCTCAATGGCTGTCTTGAGCAATTCAAGACCTTCCTTGTTCTCCTGTATTTTTTGAAAATAATAATCATGTCAGTGAACTGCGGTAAACCTTCGACAGGATGTCATACAGCAGCACAAGAATAAACTTCACCTGGATATTAGGAGCAAAACCACCCTCATCACCGACATTTGTGGCATCCTGACCATACTTCTTCTTAATCACGGCCTGCAATTGAAGTGTAACTAGTATCAGACAAAACAAGATAAAGAGAGGATAAAGAAGAATATGAACAAATTCAAATTTAATTACGAGCCTGAATAAAGCCAAATACACCAATCATTTAGCTTGGTCGATTAAAACAATATATAGAGTTAATAAAAGCTGTCAAACCTTCAAATGGTGATAGACTTCACAGCCCATCTTCATGGCCTCCTTGAAATTAGCAGCTCCAACAGGAAGGATCATAAATTCCTGCAAAATAACTACTAATGAGAATCGTTCTTGTATACAGAACACAGATACATAGTGGAGGCAGACAAATGACATGCCTGCATTGCGAGTTTGTTTCCAGCATGAGATCCACCATTAATCACATTGAAGGCAGGAACTGGCAACACCAACTTCTTGTTACCAGCCAAATCAGCAATGTGCTGCAAAGAGAGGAGGCAGTTTATATAAGTAAACACATGATCGCTCTTGCTATTTAAAGCGTCGAGATAAATCATCCTACGAAATGCCTAGGATGAAATGAGATGCCATTCTTCACAAGCACAAAATATTAACTGGGTCCATAAATATTTTCCACCTAATGTACAAAAGACAACTACTCAGGGAACGGGGGAAGTTAGACACTCAAATGAGAAGTGCTTCTCCAGTATACCTTGTACAATGGAACATTCCTGACAGCAGCACCAGCTTTACAGACAGCAAGTGACACAGCAAGGATGGCATTTGCACCAAGCTGAAGAAACGCCAGTACCATTAAATTCATGAAAGGTGAACTTCTCATAATAGAAGAATGAACTTTATACTTTTAACTAATAATACCTTTTGTTTGCACCAACCCCACTCATTTTGAGTTCCATCTAACTCACGAACCATGTAGTTATCAAGAGCAGTCTGATCGGTTGGGTCCTGGAAAATAGTAATATTTGTACGTCAGAAATGAACGATAAAAGCAACTTAACAAGTAAACAACCTATTAAGAAAAAAGATATTAACAGGGAAAAAAACAACAAACCTTGCCGATAAGAGCAGGAGCAATAATTGAGTTGACATTGTTAACAGCCTACAGGAAAGAATTTGCATTAAAAAACAATTAATCAACACTGATCTGTATAATCATCAAGTTGAGGCTATGTAATGAAATGCCAACCTTTGAAACACCCTTTCCGAGGTAGTCAGATCCTCCATCCCTCAATTCAAGGGCTTCATAGATTCCTATTAAACAAGTCAACAGGATGAATTACCTTTCAATTCAAAGTTGGTAACAAGAAGATGCAGTTCCAAAGAATGTTAGCGTAAAGACAGAACAGATAGCAGCCAAGATTCACATTTCCACCCAAACTAATATATGAGCTACAAGAAAGTCAATTATTATTTCTATATAAGAGATTCTAGAAGAAGACAGAGCAGTTTCGACTTTCCAGAAATCCCACGGAAAGCACTGACACTAACCATTTCAATGTGTTTGTCTTGCTTACTGTTTTTGTACATTTTTGAAAAAAATGACTCTTTCCTTTTCTTGGCTAACTCTTTGATTTCAACTTTTCATGTGGCATGTGTAAGATCACAAGATTAAACAACATTTTGACACATTCTACAAATCTTTAGTTTAACTAGATTCAAAAGTCTTCAAATTCCATGCCAAGTAAAAACCAAACAAACAAAATAAAAACGGAGGGAGTACTTTTTTAAAAAAAAATATGATAACATGCTAATGCTAAAATGTATCTTTTTAAGTGAAAAACAAGTATCTATACCTAAACATAAACTCATATCAAATGGTTAAAGTTTAATCAATGCACATAGCAAACAAACAAGAAACTCTGGTTTCAATTATACAACTAACATAACTGATTATGCATCTGCATACGCATTTCAACACATTCCAATCGATCCGTGTTAAAAAGTCACTATATACAACAAGACAGGTAGATCTTTACCTGTGGAGGCACCACTAGGAACAGCAGCTCTAGCAAATACACCATTTGAGACATGTACATCAACCTGCACATATACACAACAACCAAATCAATACATCTGGATAAAAGAGATCTCTACTATTGCAACAAATAGTATGTCTGAAGTCTGAACCCATAAAATTTAAATCTTGGATACACCTTGGTCTACAAACAGATATAACAAAACTTATCAGCATCAATAACCAATCCAACATAACTTGTCAATTCTTTTAAAGAGACAACTTTCTTTCAAAAATCCAAACAAAACGCACAAAACCTATAGCAGCAACAACCAATCCAACATAACCAATCACTCTCAAAACAACCTCCATTCAAATAATACATACAAATCCCATAAAACCAATTATATAATAACATACAAGTTAAGCAAAATCAGCAAATGGGTGAACATAAAAAAGCTCAAAAAGTTCAAAGCTTGAAACAGATACGACATAACTAATCTGCATCAACACCCAAGCCAACATAACCAATCACTCCTAACACAACCTCCATTCAAAAATCCAAAGAAAACCAGTTATAGCAACATACAATTTAAGCAAAACCAGCAAATGGGTAAACATCAGAGCTCAAAAAGTTTGAATCTTGAAACAGATACAACACAACTAATCTCCACCAACCACTAATCCAACATAACCAAATTCAAAAATCCAAACAATATCCATTAAGCAAAACCAGCAAATGGGCATAAAAAAGCTCAAAATGTTTGAATCTTGAAACAGATACAACACAACTAATCTGCACCAACCACTAATCCAACATAACCAACCACTCTCAACACAACCTCCATTCAAAAATCCAAACAAAACCCATTATAGCCACATACAATTTAAGCAAAACCAGCAAATGGGTAAACATAACAAAGCTCGACAAGATTGAATCTTGAAACATATACAACACAACTAATTGCACCAACCACCAATCCAACATAACCAATCACTCTCAAAACAACCTCCATTCAAAAATCCAAACAAAACCCATTAAGCAAAACCAGCAAATGGGCATAAAAAGCTCAAAAAGTTTGAATCTTGAAACAGATACAGCAGAATTAATCTGCACCAACCACCAATCCAACATAACCAACCACTCTCAACACAACCCCCATTCAAAAATCCAAACAAAACCCATTATAGCAACACACAATTCAAGAAAACTCAGCAAATGGGTAAAGACAAAAACTCAAAAAAAGTTTGAATCTTGAAACAGATCGAAAAAACCGCAAAAAATAACATTAAAAAACATAAAAAAATCTGGAAAAAAAGAGAGATCTGAAGGAAAAACAACCTCAACAGTGGGGTTACCACGGCTGTCAAAGATCTGACGAGCTTTAATGGATGTGATAGTTGCCATTGGATCTGTGAAAGAATAGTAATGAAGAGTGAAGAGAAAAAGTTGGGTTTTTTTTTCCAGAGAAGAAAGGATACCACGTATATGTAGAGAAAACTGGGTTAATTACAACCGTTGATTTATATTTAGTTTTATAATCTTGATTAGTATTTTCATATAATATTTCTTTTTCAAATTATTTATATACTATAGCATTTTTGGTCCTTTAAGTTGTTGGTGAATTTTAATTTTGGTCTTCGAAATATCGATTAGTAGCTAATTCGAGTTATACATATATTAGTAACATAAGAATGAAGTACGAGTGAATTTATATGTTATTCTATGCAGGCATTAGTTATTTCACATATTATCCTGCATAAAATAACAAATAGATTTTTCACATAGTTTATACATGTATTAATTATGTAAAGTTTTGAATCGTAAATCAAACATCATAGTAATTTTATATATAAATAATTTACTTTCTAACTAATTATGTGATGAAAATTGTATTTATACAGAGTTTAATATTTATATACTTAAATCTAAACTAGCTACTAAAGAACCTTTTAATCATCAGTATATGTGATGATTATACGTTATATTTCATTAATGTAACCTCAAATATGAATTACAATACAAATTTGATTTAACACATAAGCGATTAAATAATAAAATAAATATTTTTAAAATTATATAAAAAATAAAAAATAATAATATATATTTAATTTTTATTATTTTAAAATTCTAAATTCGCCACTCGAAATTAAAATTAAAATTTATGGTGGAAGTGAGGGACCAAAAATGTTAATGTACTTAATTTTTTTTTTCCAATTAAGTGGACTAATTATTTTCTAAATCTATGTGCTTTAGAAAACCCCCCTCGAGTGTGTCGAAATATTGTTATGTGCTTCTAGGGGATGGGTTCCAATAAAGAAAAAGTTGTTTAGTAGTTTTTTTTTTTCCAAATATGCAACAAATAATAATTAAAAAAATTGAACGAAGATAAAAATATTAAATATTTTTCTTAAAATTATGAAAAAACTATTTGATATATGTTGCTGGCAGAAGATGACTGATATTCTATTGAATTAATTGAAATATTTGAAGGATAATTTGAACGCTATGACCGTTAAAAAAGATAACAAAATTTAATAGTTCAAGTAATAGATAACTTGTTATTAAGGAAAGTTACAATATAATTGTACAGTACAATTAATGAATAACTATGATTAGATACAAATTAAGATTGTGATATTGCCTTGTGAAAATAGTAAATTACAACTTGATAGACAAGCTAAACGAAATAAATACTTGTGTTAAGCACTTTTCTATTCATTTTTACTTGTCGTTGTTTCATTTTTCGAGGTGAACTTTTTTGTACTCCTTCTTATATTAATATGATAAAAAGAATAATATCAAGATGTTGGTAAAGTTCATATAATTTGACATTGATCAGTGAAATAGTGACAAGTAAAAGTGAACGGAAGAAATATTATTTTTTTGTGAAGATAATAATTAATATCCATAATGCTACTATTTAAACCAAAATTATTAGGTTCAATTGAATAAGCAAGTTATTTATTTTACTTGTGTATTATTAACTTAACATATTTTTCTAAAAAATAATATGTTTATATAATAATATGGACAAATAAAAATTGACGGAGAATGAAATTTGATTTCTTGGACAACAAGAAGAAAAAAAAAATATGCATTTCAAAATCACAAGAATATTCCTTTAAAAAGGTATCATTTTTTCATGTTGTCTTCGTGGGGCACGAGGAAAAGTAAGGGGCTGCTGATTTTCAAATTTGGCACACCACCACCACCAACAACATACCCAGTATAATCCTATAAGTGGGGTCTGAGGAGAGTAAAATGTACGCAAACCTTATCACTACCACAAAAATAAAGAGGCTGTTTCCAGGGGAAAATTTGGCACACCGTATTTTTTAAATTAAAAAGAAGAAAATTAGAATTTTGTTTTGAAATATTTGTGAATTATTTGAAATATGCTAATATTTTACGTTTTATTATATTTTTAATATAAGAACGTACTCATTATTAATCGATTAGTTTAAAATAAAAGTTTCTAGAACAAAAAAAACATCATATTGAGAAGTAGAATCGCTTTAGAAGTCAAAATCAAGTTATATATCTTTCTTCTCTTTTTAAAGTATTTAAAATGATTACAAAAGGATAAATGAATAAATTAAAAATTTAATAAAAATTAGATAGATTAATAATGTTATGATGCATTACTTAACCTATTTTAATCCAAATATTTTTTCTTATATTATTTATTAACTTAATTTATTTTAATCTGATTAAGTTCAGCTCAATCTACTCATTTTATCGTTTACAAAGTGATTTCAAAAAATAGAACAATAAAAACGCTATATTAATTAAGGAGAAAATCTTTGTTTTTTTTTTTTTTGGGCCATTGAAGCTTTTGACTTTCTATTCGACTCATGGCTGAAAAACAATTATTTAATTAGTGGAAAAAAATTATACTATTAATTAAAGGAGCCAATAATGTTATAAAGTATTAACTATAAATTATGATAACATTTTCAGGCGTGGTTTGGCTAGTCATACTTTATAAACTTAATTTTATAATATATATTCATACTTAATGCCAATTTTATAATATAGCCAAAAATTAATTATATTTTCATATACATTGTCCTTTAGTCCAACTTAAAAGTGAAGGCCATTTTCACACTTTTTATTCCACCTAACTTTTCCTTCCTTATTTTCTTTTACCTTCTTTTTGAAAAACATTACGCGAATAAGCACATATATACTAGTTAATTAATCAATATAGTATAATTTAAATTAATTATAATATGCGAAAATATATAGCTGTAATCATAATTTGAGTTTTGTATAATTGCGCAATTTATACAAACGCCGTGTGCAACGATACAAAAGTTGTGCGTGAATCAAATTGTATAGCGAAATATACTAATACTGTAAATTGTATAGAGAATTATACAAATGTTGTGCGCGAATTACAGAACGAAATATACAAAATGCTATACACTGCATATTATATAGCGAATTATACAAACGTATACAAATCCTACATGGATTATACAAACACGACTATAACTATAGTTACGAAATATAATTACTCAAACTATAACTATGAAACATAATTAAAGTATTTTTGGGTGGCTATATACAAAAATTTCTATTTTTTTATTGATTCCGTATAAAATAATAGTAACAAATTTTGTATAATTTCAAGAATAAAAATTTGCAAAGAGTAAAAAATATACTCAAATATTGCTCTTACCTTGGAATATAGAAAACTTATATTTTTAATATATCATCGACACAAAATAAAAAGTTCTATATATTACTCTTAATTTTTATGGGTTTCCTTTTATTTACTTGGACGATTTGTATTAATCTGTTTTCTTTACGGAAAATAACGATATGATAGTTTACTCCTTTCTTTCATGGAGAAGAATCGAAGAAAATGAAAATTTACTAGTCTTATCGAATTAACAAACTTTTTATGTTTAATTATTAGTAAGTTATGATGAGTGTATCATAATTTTAGTACAATTTTCATGATCCTATCTTATTAAATTGTTCACGATAAGGCGCTTATTTTTATAAAGAACTTGATAACATATTCAGTGTAATTTTGTAATCCGATAAATGATTGACCTCATACGATCATGTCGGATGAACAACAACCGCTTCATCACAGTACTTGTGGGCTAACAGGTCACACTTTGGCCAAGTATCCCACAAAGAGACCGAAATCAATAGCCCGCAAGAAATAGAAAGGAGAAAGTCCATCTCTTTCCATAGCGTATAGCTTTACTTCCTTGAACATTTATGGCGGCCTAGTTAGTGCTCGGAGTAGAAATTTTGCATAAATGTATCGCCATGCTTACCTTACCCTTGCTTTACAGAGATAAAGTGACTATTTCCGAAAGAATTCGGTTCAAGTGCATTTTTCACATAACTCACATTGCCCAAAATTTCAAGACTATGCTGCAACACCAGAACTATTTACATTGCGCAAATCCTCAAAATCACAAATGCTCTTCCAAAATTTTGATCTTTTACTCCCAACTTAGTTCAAGAGATGATGCTCAAAAACACACTTGAACTATCACTTTTTAGCGAGTATCATGCCTCAACAATAATTTGTTCCCTTCTCCTACCTGAACAATGGTGTGATAATTCAAGTAGAGAAGGAGAACAACTGATAGTTGGTGTATAGAACTCGCCAAAAAGTGACAACTCAGGTGTGTTTTTTACCATTAACTATTTATTTAATTGCACACAAACGACACGAAGTAACACATAATAAGAAAGTATTCCTAAACCACAATTTGGTTAAAATGACCAGGAATGATCATACATTCATAAAAGATAGTTCAATAAGTCATCATGGTAAAACATACTAACATATCTGGACCTGAGTTATTAACTAAGCTTCATAATCTCCCAAAACAAACAAGGCTAGTAGTCAGTATTCACCATAAGACAAGTAGCAAGTAAAACTTGAAAGCAAGATTTAGCCTTGTGAGATCACAATTATTCCTAACAATGAAAGCTCCAAACACCAACAACAACAACATACCCAGTGGAATCCACAAGTGGAGTCTGGAGAGGGTAAAATGTACGCAGACCTTACCACCTCACAGAGGTAGAGAGGCTGTTTCCTGGAACAATGAAAGCTCCAACTTCCACAAATTCAAGATTTTAACAACCCCATCTTTCACAAGCATAGAAAACCTTCTAGATCTAACACCAAGTCCAAAACAAGTTAATCACTATGGTCAAGTTCACATCAAATAGCCTTAGTAAACTCCATATTCTCATCACCTAATCGCCACTAATCCGAATTCTCCTTTCCAGATTTCATCACAAAGTATCATTTACAGAAATACAAGCAATTGTGTCAACCCCATCAGCCTTAAGCTCCTTAGATTTCACCACGAAACCAGAAGGTGTTTTTGGGAACAAGTGGTTGTACTAGCACCAAGAACAACAAAAAAGACGAGTCTCTTTTACCAGAAGGTAAGAAACTCTTCGAACTACTTACAAATCACAAATTACATTGTACTCTGCCAAAAGCTTTAATCTTTTACTTCCAAGTTAAATCAAGGAAGCAATCCTAAATCTCAAATTGGGTGGCATTGTCAGGATTCAGTACAAGCATTCATAAAAGGCATAACACATAAAACAAAAAACTCAAACTTGGCCCAAACTAGCAAGTAAATGCTCCAACTTTAAGAGTGCACATCTAAACACCTCAACTGGAAACTAAACGCTCCAACTCATCCCCATTATATCTCATGGACACCCGAGACTGATGCGGCACATGACTTTTGGAAGCATCTAGACGACTATTATCTAAGTTGGAGTATTCAACTGACGCAATGAAGATGAGTTCAGATATTTATACATGCATACTCAAAGTTGGAGTGTTTGATTGCGTGTTGAGACCAAACTTTTAAGTGTTTGCTTATGAATTATACCTTCATAACTAGACAATTCAACAACTCATCACAATAAAACATCACCAAACACACAAAAGAGTAAACATTCTAGATCAACATTAATAAACTAAGCTTCATAATATCCAAACACAAGGGTGTTATTCATTGTTCACAAGAAGACTAGTAAAACTTTAAAAAGCAAGATTTAGTAACCTCATCATCATAGTTAACAAAAAGAAACAAACGAAAAAACCTCTAAAGTGCCTTGAGAATATCCTCAGCACTGCTAACATTGAAAGCTCCACCTTCCTCCAAATTCAAGATTTTAACAACCCCATCTTCCACAAGCATAGAATACCTTCTAGACCTAACACCAAGTCCAACAGGCTTATCACTAAGATCAAGTTCACACCCAATAGCCTTAGTAAACTCCAAATTCCCATCACTCAACATCATCACCTCATCCCCAATTCCCAAATTCTCCTTCCAAGATTTCATCACAAATGCATCATTCACAGAAATACAAGCAATTGTGTCAACCCCTTTAGCCTTAAGATCCTTAGACTTCTCCACAAAACCAGGAAGGTGTTTTTGAGAACAAGTAGGTGTAAATGCACCAGGAACAGCAAAAAGAATGGTTTTTTTCCCAGATGTGAGGTCTGAAACTGAAAGGGTTTTGAGTTCATCAGATGAATCGAAGTAAGAAAAGGTGGAATTAGGGAGTTTGCCTCCGACAGATATGGTGGCGGAGATTCTTGAAGTGGGGGCGGTGGTGGAGGAGGAGTGTTTCAGAGATTGTAAGTAGTGGAAGGGTTGTTTGTGTTTGAGAGATGAAAATTGGGAAGAAGAGGAAAAAAGATTGGATTTTTGGGGGGTAAAAAGAGAAAGGGGTTTTGGGGTTTTGGGTTTTAGGAGGAGTTTTGTGAGGGTGAAAGAAGCAGAAGCAGTGCTGGCAGCCATTGTTGAGCTCTCTGTGTGTGTGTTTGGAGGAAAATGAGTTTCTATGGAGATTATTTGCGTTGTCTGTGATTTATGTCATTTAAGTTTTGGCCTATTGTGTGGCTTTTTTGGACACTTTTGGGTTAGATTTTGGAAAGGTGGCAAAGAGTTTTAGCGGAAGTTGACTCTTGGCCTTTATTCTTTTAATTTTTTGTATGGCTCCTCGCCTCAAGCTCGTAAACTCGTAATTGACTTTTCACGTAGGTTATGACTCCTCTCACGTAGATTAATTATCTAAGTCATGGTTTTTTAAAGCTAAATTTACTATTCTTTTGGAAGTAAACACCATTTATCTTTTTTCACTTACGACTTAAAAGATTCAGATTGAATAAGGCTAAATTTTACTATTCAAACATAAATTCTTATAAAAATACTTGTATAGTGATTTTGATTTTCTTGGTTTGTGTTTTAATAGTAATCATGAAAACAAAGTAGAGAGTATAATAAAATATTTAGAAAGAATTGTAATTTATGACTAATATAATATATGTATAAGATTAGTCATAGACTTATACACAATTGTAAAGGCACAAATTACTTTATTAAGTAATATGTGAAAACTTTTAAATTTTCATTTTAATTCTATAAGGCATGCAGTTAATTTTAAAGTAAATAAACAAATTAAATAATTATATATTTTAGCTATGATTTAAATAATAGTCTTTTAATTGATAATTTTTACATTTTCTCAAGAGGGGGAGAATCAATCCAGTTCTCTCGTCATAAGGTTGGCTCTCGAGTCCCGACTAAATCTTCATTATCTACTTGCTTGATAATGAATCAAGCTGAAATAATTGACACATGTGTTTGAAATACACTGATTACTCAATCAAATATATGTATCTAAAGTTAATTTCGGATAATTTATATAATTATTAAAACTATCGTTTCATTAAGTAATTAGCACCTATAATAGTGTGTTTTATGAAATTTGCTCAAACTTTAAATAATGTGAAACTTAAATAGCAAGCCCAAGAAGTGGCTATCCTTGCAATTTGCTTTGCCCTTTTATCCACTTTTCTTGAAAGAGGTTGTTGGGCTCAGCCCATATAAGACAGTTGCTAAAAATGAAGTTTGGCCCATTAAGTCTTTATTAATAATTGAAGAATTACAATGACTTAGTTGATCAAGAATAAATTTCAATGGAGGAAAAGTGTAATGAAGACGAATCAATTCGTGGCTAAAATTATACTATTTATATATGACTAGAATTATATTTATCATGTATATATAATAAATATTGGACTCCTTTTAATTTTTTCATGTGTTTGCTTGTACATTATTTTGAAACCTCCTCCGCCATTGTTTACCATTATTACAAAATGATGTTATCTTGACAAATTGATGAGTAACAAATTCACAATCACAGTAAAAATAAACATCAAATTGACCTCGAAACGAAAGTTCCTGATATTTGGCCTTCACAATGGCACACTTCAGACACAAAATTTTAAATTTAAAATACATACGTCTAAAGTTGCTCCCCATATGAATAATTTTTCGAAAAGGGAATTCATTCTAAGACCCTTGCGTCCCAACTGCATAGCGCCAGTACATAAAACTTAAACTCAAAATAAAAGAAAGTGTGTTAGGTGAAGGACAGAGCAAGTTTAAGCTTGTGGTGTATATGATTCATTAACTCAATCTTAGTCATAAGTAGTAAATATTTGTTTGGTGACTATTAAAGATGAAGTAGGTAAGGGGGTTGGTTAAATCATTAAATCTTGGCACAACTTGTCCATAATTAGCAAAAATAATGAGTGATCTTTTATGATTTTGATGCTTTTCCAAATTAATGAATGCCCCTTTCAAATCAACCATTAGTTGTGACATAGATACAACTAATAAAGGAGTTTGATTGATTTCCTACCCGCCGTATCAAGATTTTTGTCAAGAGATTAAATTACACGAGTTCAAAGAAATTCAAGGTGAACCACAATAACATATTTGGTGTATTCATATAAATGAAATTTAAAAAGGATAGAATATACATAGTAATAGAGAAGTAGTTTCTGATAGACATCGTAGTGACATTCATAGTGACATCGTAGTTAATTTACGTCATCAATGTGCAAGTTTCTCGCATTATCTTTTTCAATTTTTTCTTGTTAAAATTTTTTTGACTCTGCCATATATTGTAGAGAAATGGAAACATTGTCTCTGAAAATTTGACTCTGTATTGAAACCAAGCAAAAAAATAAACAACAAAACAAATCCAACTTCAACTTTCTTGTTTTCTTTTCCTTGTTGCATATCTTCCTCTCTGTATATATATATGCTTCTGCATTTTACCACAGGAGACTTTCTGGGATATGCACAAAGAGATCAAACAGGATTCGAGCCCACTCTTATGTTTGGAATTACCAAAAATTTCTTCTTTTTACAAGAAAGGCGCGAAAGGCCACTGAAAACGCCACTTATCGAGGGGAGCACAGGGCGAGAATAAGCTTAAGATTCAAGAATAAATCAGCGTTTTGACTAGGAGTTGGTTGGCACGAAGGTGCCAACGTAACCAAATCCAACGATGAGAAAGGCGAATGCTTGTATGAAGAGGTAGAGGAAATAGTGGTTAGTACCAAATGCAATGTCGTAACATCCACAGAAGAAGAGGTACATGCCAGCAGCAAACTCAAACAAATGAATCCTGTCGATGATGGAACGATGGAAGAAACTTCATTAGTCTTGCAAGTTGTCCACGAAAATTGAAAACTTGGATTTGTAAGATGAAATGTTACCTATCACCAAGCCTCATTCGATGTTTTCTTAACGCTTTGGTAGCTGATTTTAACTTGAGAGCATCCCCTAGTTTCTCTGTAACGATCCATTCGTTCACTCGTCCTGCCTCCAACAAGCCGATGAAGGTGGCCTTAGTTCGATGGAGTGACATCACATTCTCGAAAAGGATCCAAAATACCAGCAGATGGAATGACCTGTTTTCGATTCAGCATAAGCAAGACCTCAGCATTTCTAGCTCAAACACAAAAAATCGTGGTGCTTTCATATGTTATGAGGTAGTGGTAAGGTCTGCGTACATTCTACCCTCCCCATACCCCATTTGTGGGATTCCACTAGTATGTTGTTGTTATTAAAGTAGGAGATATGCAATGCAAGTAACTGACCTTGGAGTTCCAACGGCGTTGAGTAGTGTAATGATGGCAGGAATGTAAACAGCTCCCCACTTCGGAACCTCAACTTCAGGTACTAATACAGTGGCGGGTAATACCACAACGTAGAATACGAATGTAACAATATGAGCTACGACTTTCCTCACGAAGAAGAAGCTGTAAATCACATGAACCTTCTTCCACAAAGACACTTTCTGCAAGTAAACAAAGCCGATAAGAAGAAGTTAAACGAGGACTTAGATCGAGTGCTACACAGTATGTTGGAAAATTGAAATGTGGCTATGGTGATTGAGGTATTACCTTGTTTCTTACGATCTCCAAACACATTTTACGGAAGAGATTGGCTGGACCACAGGACCAACGATGTTGTTGATAACGATAGGCCTTCAATGTACTTGGTAATTCGTTTTTCACCTATATTATTCAACAACTTTAGCAACGCGTTATTAACAGCAGTCGTTTTTTCTGTTTGCATACATGATAAATGGTCACCAACTCACCACGACCTTTAGTTCGTATTAAGGCTAACAAATGTCTTTCTCAAGGGAGCGTGTGAAAATCTTAAAAAGACAGATAATATGAAGTAGAGGTCGTTCATTTGTCTATTCTTTCGAGACGACTGATAGGAAATCGTATCAAGGGTAATAAATGTCCTCAAGGGGGCATGCAGAAACCTTAAAAGATAGATAATATCAACTAGAGATCGTACATTATAGTGTTTATTTATCTATCGTTTCGAGACAACAGATAAGAAATGTCAGACGGGGAATACGTGCAAAAACCTTAAAAGACAGATAATATGAACTAGAGATCGTACATTATAGTGTTTATTTATCTATCATTTTGAGACAACAGATAAGAAATGTCAGATGGGGAATACGTGCAAAAACCTTAAAAGACAAATAATATGAACTAGAGATCGTACATTATAGTGTTTATTTATCTATCATTTTGAGACAACGGATGAGAAATGTCACGAAGAACATGTGCAGAAACCTTAAAAGACAGATAATATGGATTCCGAGATCATACTTTATAATGTTAACCTATTATTTCGGGACAACAAACAAGAAACCTTAGAGGGGCAACATGTCTAAAAACCCTTAAAAGACAGATAATACGAACTATAGATTGTACGTTAGAAAATGTCAGACAGGGGAGCATGTACCTTGACAGAACCAAGGTACAAGAATTTCCAGCCCTTGAGACTAGCACGGACTGCGAGGTCCATATCTTCGACAGTTGTCCTGTCCTTCCAACCTCCAGCCTCATCTATCGCGGCGATCCTCCAAACACCTGCAGTACCTGTATTTTTTATCCAGACACAACATTCATATTTAGATTTGTTGGACCACAAATAATTCATAGAACATGTAGAGCCAATATTTTCTTGGACCACTATTATTACTAGTCATTTCATCTAACTTCATTGAAGACAATGTATACAAAACTAACATGTTGCTTACTAACTTGTCACTTTCAATGGACCTAATCTTAGGTTCAGTGG
>JAPFFP010000113.1:2917571-2939011 GCA_026153255.1 Solanum medicagineum | reverse complement strand
AAAGTACAAAAAAAAAAAAACTTCTATTCACAATTCATAAGCAATAGGTTAAAATTTTATAAAAAATAATATATTTCACCAACGTGTCACCATTTTTGAAATTGAAACAACATAGATGATTCCATAAAAATGTTGCTACCATATATGTATCGCCTTATTTCAAAAATAATACTTATCTTTTAAAGATCTGACACGCGGAATATTAATTTTAGATAGATTGACAAATATATAGGTGCATATATTAAGTGCTTCTTACGAAACCACAAATACTTTTTTTCTTTTTCACTTTAATCACTTCCTCTTTTCAGCTTTTTAGCATGCAACAGATAAAATAACTTTTAACATAACATCGAAATTCTTCTTTTTTTTTTTTATCAAACATTAAAATTATTATTAGTAAATACTAATGAGCACTTCTTTTTTGGATTCCATCTAGTGTTTCGTATGAGCTTGCCTTAAACCACGAGGTGAGAGAGGTAATTCATACTAGGCAAATTCGATGCGATGAGCTCGATCCAAAAGACAAATTACTTGCTTTTGTTAGCAAGGATTTTCAAACTTGAGACTTCCATGTGCCCAAACTACTGGATCACCTCGAAGGCAAATCCCATTTTAATGAGGTAACTATAAATATTTCATATCAAAGTCGACTCTATATCTAGAACTTGAACCTAAAATTTCTACTTTATCATAATTTTTTGCGATTACATTATTTTAACTTTAAAAAAAAAATTTAGAATTAGTGCATTGAATTGCCAATTCACAACTAGGGCCAAATTTCATGTGCCACCACACATAATATCAACAACATTATATGTGGCCTAATAAATTACTGGCCTACAAAAATTGTACCTAAGTTTGGTCATTATTATGTGCCAAAAAATAAATTGGCTGTGTGTAAAAGTCACCGACAGTCTTTGATGAGTTATTTTTTGGTAAAAAAATAATATAATATTGTAAGTAAAGTCATATATAAATATACTATGAAAGTGAAAAAATAAAGATCATTGCCTATTGGTTAATTAAATTAAATGAATAAATATCATATAATGAATGATAGAAGACTTTTTCTAGCTTTGGCGAACAGAATTATCTTAGAAAGAGATCTATTATCCCATACAAAAAAGCCTTAACTAATTACTCACTCGATGCGCTACGAAATTCTAGAGAATACCCTTATTTAGCGTTTTGGTGGATGAACAAATTATTGAAAATCACAGAATGCTAGATGACTTCTTCCGCAAACAAAGTTTTTGATAGACAAAATTATCGCGCATCCTGATAAAAAAATGGAGTGGTCTTACGAAAAAATATTGAAACAAGATCTCTGGTATGAAAAGAATCAAACTAAATACCCACTCATTGCACTACGAAATTCTAAGGGATTTCCTTAATTTGGCATCTTTACCTTGAACTTAAGCCCATTTTCCTATCTAAAACCCTAAACTCCATACGGGTCGAATCAAGAATCAAGATTTAAACTTTATCTATGCGGAATATCATTATATTACTATTGAAGGCAGAAGCAGAATTTGAACTTTATAGGTTCAGAATGCCACCAAAGACAGAATCAAGATTTAAACTTTATCGACTGGGAATGTCATTACTATTAGAAGTAGAAGCAGAATTTGAACTTTATAGGTTCTGAATGCCACCAAAGACAGAATCAAGATTTAAACTTTACGAGTTCTGAATCTGCTAACCATTTGCACTACTCAAAGTTCGTGCAAGATGGTCCGAACACTATCATTATCAAGAAAAACTACTATTACTATACGAGGAAAGTGAAAAGAAAAAAGTAAAATGTGAAACTTACCATATTTCCATCTTGCTTGAACAAGTGAAAGTTCAGGATTGTGAACTAGAAATGGAATTGTTTGCCATAGAAAATCAGGTTCAGGTTGAAAATCAGCGTCAAAAATAGCAACAAAATCACATTGTTTCACATAGGAATGTTTCAATCCTTCTTTCAAAGCACCAGCTTTGTAACCATTCCTATTGTCCCTCACTTCATATTTTATATTTATCCCTTTGCTTGCCCATCTTTGGCATTCAATTTCTACCAAATTCTGCAAATTTCAACAATCACAAGAAAGGGGTTTTATGGTTTATAATATCTTAATTTTTATAAAAAAATTAAATCTTTATGACGCTTTATACCCGGTTTGGTCAAATTTCAAAGAATATTTTTCCGAAAGGTGTTTTACACAAAGAACTTCTAATGAGTAGCAACTTGTGTTCGATTAATCGAGAAATCCGTCTGTGGCTTGGGGCTAGTGGGCCTACTTCTCTATTCGTCTCCACTTAAATACTAGGGTTTGCTTTGCACATACGATGTGGGGCTTAAACTTGTGACATCAGCCACAAATCCTTGCCCTTTGTCACTCAAGCTAGGCCCAAGGGGGCATTGTGTTCGATGAATTAATTTGAAAAGGTTCAATTTTTACCACAACATACTCGAGAGAGTCCCACGAGTGGAATGTGAGGAGTGTATGTTGACTTTACCTGTACCTTGGATGATATATAAACGGTTTATTTCTAATAGACTTTCGGCTTGAGCCAATAAAAAAAAGTTTAATTTTTATAAACTTTATAAATCCTAAACCAATTTCAAGTTTTAGAAAAAGGGTTTTCAGGGTTTATTAAAAGTGAAAAAATATATATTTAATTATTATACATTTTTAAAAAAAAATACCTTAGTGATGGGGTCTGTTGAATCATCAAGAACTTGCACTATAATACGATCAGAAGGCCATGAAAGTCCACATGCAGCTCCAATTGAAAGCTGATAAACCTGTGGAAACAAAAAAAATTCGATATTTTTACCTAAAACGAAGTCATGGTCTTTGCGAGATCGAAAAAAAATATTAGGTGATTTCTTTCAATAGACTAAATATCGAAAAAAAAAACTTATAGGTAATTTCTTTCATCAGATTTAGCTTCGATGGACAAAGCTATCTGACACTCCATGAAGATAGCAAATACTCCATGCAATAATTAAAAATAAACTAGATAATTTCTTCTCATAGAAAATAATATGAATGAAATAATCAAAGTGCGTGCAAACTGATTTCTGGTAAATAGAATTACCCAACACTTAGCTAACATTTCGTCATAATTTTTAAAATTTATCTTTAAATATCTATTTGATCATAAAATTTAATCATAATATCAAAATCCAAACTTTAAACTTTCTCCCAAATAAGATATATGTACAAAACCAACTTCAAATTTTCAAATTTCAAAATTTATAATCAAACAAAAGCTAAACATAACATATCCAACGTGTATGGAAACTGGCCCGAACATTTCTTTAAAAAAAAAAGACAAAATGAAAAAAAGAATTCAAACCTCTTTTTCATTATACATTGGAATTTGAACAAGAACCATAGGATAAGATGAATTCCCAAGCTCCACATCATCTTTTAATGGCTCCCATTTGTATCTTTTTTCTGGTTTTTTCCCAAAAACTTTCAAAAATGTAATAACAAGAAACATATAAACTCTTTCAATGAACAACATTACAGACATAATAAGACATAAAAACACTGAAATCCTTAAAATTGGAACAATCAATGGTGCTTTCATTTGTCCCCACATTATACCAAATTGTTCTGTAATTTCATCTCTTCTTCCATAAAATGTACCACCAAGAACATTTGTTGTTGAAAACCCCTCCATTTTTACAAAAAGGGGATTCTTGAAAAAAGGAAAAAAAAAATTTTTTTTGCTATTGAAATGTCATGAAGACAAGAGCTTAAAACTCACCACTAAGCAAAAAAAGATTCCTTTTTTATGTGGGGGGATTCTTGAAAATGTGATTTTTTTTTTTTTGCTCTGAAAAAATTCAGAAAAAAGGTGAGTTTTTTTTAAATGCTATTGGAATGTCAGAAAGACAGACAAATAGCTCAAACTCACCACTTTTTTTTTGCCTTCAAAGAACAAAAAAGATTCAATTTTTACTCAAAAAATGGAGAAAGAAAAACCAAAAAATGAATTTTGCACCATAAAAAAAAAGAAAGAAAGAAGGAAATGGGGTTGTTCAATTTTGTGAAATGGGCACAAAATCCAAAGAAAAAATTGTTCTTTTTGGTATCAGAGTTTTGCATTAATGGCTATTGAAAAATAATTTTTTTGCAGAAGAGAAAGAATGGTGGGAGAGAAGATGGAGAGAGAAAGAGAAGAATGGTTCTCATTTTATAGAAGCTTTGGTTTGAGTTAACTTTTGTCTTTTTGAAAAAATAAAAAAAATTAAAATTGAAAAAAGTATTTTGTAACATTTAGAATATATTATTTTACACTTTAGATCCCTCAATCATAAGTTTTAATTGGTAATTGTAAATAATTAGTAAAAATAGTTAATTAAGAATATTTAGCTTTATATTTAACTTTTTATTAATTAAAAAATGTATCATTCTTAACCTCATTTTTTGGATAATTATAATGCATTTATAAGATTAAATTATGGTTGTTATTGTATATGTACTAAATATTGAATCATATTGATTTTTTATATACTTATTTCTTCGTATTTTGAATTTTCTTATAATCTGTTATTTGTAACGTTATGAATTATTCATCGATAATTGGATAGATTAGGACTTAATACAATAACAGCATAAACATATTCAATAAAGTTCTATAATTGGAATCTGAAAAAGGTTAGATATATCCAAACTTCACGTCTTTTTCGTGAGGTAGGGTAATTATTGTCGATAATCCGTCAGTTCTAGTTTACAAACAACGAAAACATACCATGTAATCCCACAAATTAAAGTTAAGAGGATAGAATATACAAAAAATCTTTTTTTTTTCTCTTTGTAAGTGGACAAATTAATTTCGATAGACACCCGACTAAAGAAAAAATAATTCGAAGATTTTTTTAACCAAAAAAAAAAAGGAAATCCCCTTTAGTTATGATTTAATAATCCATTAGAAATTAAGAACAAAATTCATTTAAATTGAAAGTTAAATATATTTAATATTAAGACCAAAATTTATAATTTCTTAATATTTCAAGGGATTAAATGTGTAATATATTTATTTCAAAATTGGAAAAAAATAATTTATAAATATTTTTTATTTTTACTTTCTTTAAAAATTAAATTCCAACAATTGAACGGTTCTAATGTTAGATTTGGTCGGAGACAGATGAGTGCACGCCGGCATTACCTAAGGCAGTTGTGGGCCCCAACTGTATAATTTTTTTTTTTTAAATACATATATATTATGTTAATGATCCAAATTTAATTTTGGATTAATTCACTAAGCCAAGTTTAGTAGGTAATTATCTGTTGACTCAACGGTCATTAACGTTTATAATTCTTTTTAAACAAAAATTGGAACGGAAAATAATGAATTACTATACTAAACCAAAATAAAAAGTCAATATTTGATGTTAAGGAATTAATAATTGAGGTTTAAATTTTTTTGAAATTACTTAGGTACAAGGGATTAGTTATTAATTGATGATTGCTCAAAGTTCTTTTATTGGGTGGTGGGGCAAGGATGGGGTTTGATATGCATAAAAATATATATTTATATTATGGTAAATTACTATATATATATATATATATATATATATATATATATATATTCAATCTCAAGAAGTCGAAAGATAAAATAAATTTAACTCATGATTTTTCAAATTAAAATTAAAATCAATCTTCAGAAGTCGATAATGAAAAATGAACAGGCTTTTTTCGATCTCGGTTAGGAAGTCAGTATTTGGTCGGTATTTTTAGTGAAGAAGTGTAGATTTTGTTGGTTGTTGACCAATAGAAAACATGAGATAAAAAAAGGCAGAATTTATGCAATTTCTTTTCTAAGAAAGAGATCATAGTGATTGACGGCTCTATCAATCCAATAAAATAGAATTGTCGTGTATCAATTTGGAGAATATCGATCTTAGGAACTCGGTATTCTGAGATTGGTATTTTCTTTTTTGTTTTTAGTAGTGAAAAAACCAATTTTTAATTCATTTTTATTTGTTTGACTGAATAAGCTGATATGATATATGAAATGAGAAATATAATGATATAGCATATATTATTTGTAGATGATATATAGTATTGATTAATGAGATACACGTTGAAATTAATAAGATATCAGAGGTTTTTATTTTTATTTTTTTCTTTCTGTATGAGCAATATTGTTCTAAGTTGGATATTGTCAGTTGGATTTTATTAATATCTCGCCTTTTGTCTCAAAATAATTATATCGTATACCTTATACCGATAACACCTAATATCTTTCACTAATACTAGTATGACACACACAGAAAATCATAACATTAAGACGGTCAAGTAGACATTACAAAAAACTCAATAATTGATGACAGATCCCAAATTGGATCAAATATAGAACTACAGGACTTGCTTCGAGATTTCAAAATTGATCCTGTAAAAGAGTTCATTTCAGTTCTTCGAACTTGTATTCCAAAGCGGACAATTTGAGACTTAGAACGTAAAAAATCAACACATGCATCCAAAAAAACACCATTAACCAATAAGTTATATCCTTGGACGTGCAATTTAAACTTGTGAAAGTTAATTTTGAATAAATAAACGCATAAACTTTTAATATGAACTTGAAATTTTTCTCTATCGAGATCTTTATCGAAAAGTATATACTATATAAATTATATTCAATCAAATATAGATGAATTTTCAAAATTTTAATTCAACTAGTTCAATCTAAGTTTTTCTTTTCTTTTCTTAATAATGTGGTCGATGTTGCAATTAGTCATAGTTAATTCTTTGTTCTAAGCTAAAAAGGACATGTTGTTCCTTGATTGTTGGAATTCATTTATGATTAGTGACACATCAATGCATTTTATTGTAAGTGATAGGACCATTAGTAAGACCAATTAAGTTTCTTTTATATATATATATAAAAATTAGAAGACCTATTTGAGGGTACATCATCGAGACTAATATTTCAGATATTTATATCAAATCAATGAATGCATGATATGCATTAAAATTTATATATTTATTATTAATTATACTTAATAATATATTTTAATTATTCATCCATTTGTTATCATCGGCGAGGGAAGAGGAGGAAGAAAGAGAAAAATTCGTCTCATTCAATTTTGCAAAACATGTTCTTACCTAAGCGACTTTATATTCAAATTATAAATTCGAGATCTCTGATTAAAAATAATAATTTTTTTCTTAATTTCACTAAAATGCGTCTACCTAACAATCATAATTGTATGTAGTAATAATAAAAAGTAAACCCTATATTTTCATTTATTTTATGTATTTTTTTTAATTGCCAAAGTTACGTCCACACAAATAAAAAATTCATTAATATTAAAGGTGGAAAGAAGGGAGCTTTCTAGGCACATGCTACTTTTATGTCACAAATAATTGACTCCTCCAAATTTTTGACCAAATAGTTGAGATGTTAAATCCTCCACCAATATATTAATAAAAAATTAAATATATTTTCCTTCTTTTATTTGAAAATTTGAATTAAAGATAACAATATTTTGTGGGAAAAAAATTGAAATTACATCCAAAGATGAACTTGTAACTAAAAAAACTTGTGACTATGATAATGAAGTAACGTAGTGATTCAAATTCATGATACATGTCGTTAGTTTTAGTTTAACATGTTTTATATATACTATTATTTTTTATTTGTGTCATCATTGATCAACGGATTTATAAATATATATATTATATGATTTATATCTTATAAAACTCTTTTAGATTCTATTTTCAAAATCCAGACAGTCCTTCTCTGTGATTCGCCTTTTGTATTTCCTATATAAATAACTATACTTCTTAAGACTTAGTATGTGAGAAGGCTTTATGTATGCTATAAAATATTTTAATTTTATAGGTTGCATGGATAGCGCTTGATGGGAGGTATTAGAGAAAATAATATATATATTCGCTAGTTTATGTATAACTTAATTATAAGTTATACATCTTACATAGTAAACTATGACACTAATAAGACGAGATATATTTTACTATACCTTATTCATTTTATAAAACAAACCAAATAATTGATCAAAAGTCGACATAATTTATAATCACAACACAAATAATTCCAGCGCTACTAATGCACCTTATTGTATATTATTTTTATACGCTGTAAATCACAACATTAACAATACAAGATCCGAGTTATTCTATCATAATGCATTAAATTTATTTAATACAACAAATTAAACAAATCGATAAAAAATAATAATATTAGTATAAATAATTTCATCATAACTTATAATCTCAACGTTATATAGTCTAATTATCATCATCATTTTTGGACATGTAGGGTTTATAGGAATGTGGTTGGTAAGTACAAAAAGCACTCAAAAAACACTAATATAGACATGAAATTGATGCATTATCTATCTATATCTAACATGTAAAAATAAAAATAAAAATAAATAAAAATAAAAAAATAAAAATAAAAATAAAAATAAAAAATAAAAATAAAAATTGATGGCTAGTTTGAACTATTGCATTATGAAAACTGCAGCCTGTCATATTGGAAATAGACAACTAACCACATTAATTCCACACTTACTCAATATTTAAATGACATTTATTTGATATTTTAAAAGAAAAAATTTTAGATATATAAAAATTATACGAAAAATATTACAAATTATTATATTTTCATATCAATATGATTAAAGGATACATCTTAAAATATTAGTTAGAGTTCATATAGCTTGACTCTAAAAAAGTAAATTATGATAATTAAAAAAGAACGGAGAAGTATTTACCTAAATAATATTGGTGATGATGGAAGGAACAAGATGTATTCGTTCACTCGTTACTTCAATATTCTAATTTTTTTTTACTAGTCATTTTTTACAAAATAAAAAATGATAATTATATTTTCTTGTTTTACCATCAAGATAATACTACAATTAAAAGAGATATTTAGTAACAATAATTATTTTTCTTTTATTGTCGAAGAAATATATATTTATCAACAATTGAATTATGTTATTGCATTTAGAGTAACTAAAGTATTTAGCGGTATCTATATAGTGTTATATGCATACTAAATATGATATAGCAAAAAATATATTATTGTCGCTAAATTATTTATTTGTATTATAATGTAATTATGGTTAGATGGTTGATATTCCTCCACCTTAATTAAAGGTATCAAATTTGAGCTAATGAAAAAAAAAATCTATTAAGCGCATTAATTCTATAAATAAATATTACATTCGATATGCAAATCTTAATTAATTAGACTTCAAAAAAAATACTGAATTGGTAAAAACAAAAAAAAACATCATATGTGAAGAAGTTTAATTCAAGTAAATAAACAATTTTTTAGTTGTGAATACATTTTCATTATATATGAGTTAAACTACTTTTAATTATTTTAAAATAAAGTTTTTGTTTTTTTCACTAAAGAGTTATTATATCAACCTCAGATAGCAAATATGGCACCTAATTAAAAACAATTTCTTCATTTTTAAAATATGTTTAATTTGGAATAATACAACTTGAATTAGAAGCCACATTAATTATGTCCCTAATCATGTTTCTCTATTTACTAATTAGAAAACTTTTCATTTTTTTAATTATTAATATATATATATAGGGATGGTATAATGGTTGGCGATCATTGGATCTTATTTTGGAATTTTGATTAAATTTACATTAAGTGTTCTCAAAGCTTTGATCATATTGCCTAATTATAATAATTTCATAGCTCATGTAATTTTTTTAATAATTATACTACACTTATTTAAAATTACTTATTTTATTAATACTTTACTTTTTAATACCTTGTACAGCCTTTTACTTCAATATTACAAAATTCAAAAATATTGATTATTTTTCATAAATTTCGTGTCTAATCAAATTAAGACACATGGAAAAAATATAAGGAGTTAATTAGTTAGATTTTGTGTGAATAGTTTAATTAAAATTCAGAAAATGATTATATGAAATTTAAGGACAAATATAGTTAAAGGACATACAAATTTATATGAACTTCAATAGTTTTAGCTCGAAACTTTGAATATCTATTTATAGTGTAAATTAAATAAATTATTATAAAATTTTAAATTGAAAATATTCAAATCATAGTTTTTATTTCTTATAAAAATATAATTGCATAGAGACGAATTTAAAATTTGATGTACTCGTTGACATGCAATGGCTGGAAAGAGAAGGATGATTATCATAAATCTTGATTATAAAGTCAGTTAGTAATAATTAAGCCAGAAAATTTTGTGGGACAATTTAATATTTTATAGGGTGGACCTCAAGTATAATTTCTTGGCTGCGGAGAGAATTCGATAGAAAACTGTTCTAATCTAAGTTAATCACTTAAAATATGAAAATTATTTTTTTTAATATAAGTGTTAGTTTATATAAACGATAAATTTTAATTAAGGTTTTATATGCATCATTAAAAGATGTGATGTATTTAATCTGTTTAAACTATTCATATAGACCCTTGACTCAAATAAAATATATCAAATAAATTAAATATAGCAACAACAATACTAATGAATCTGTTGAAGAGAACAGTAGCAACAAAAAATAATACGTAATAAATGAAACAAAAGAAATAACAAGTAATACTAAAATCAAATATAAAATAATAACAATAATATCGATAAATAAACTAGACAACATTCAACTATCTATTAAGCTTCTATACTAATCCTTATTTTTTATATTTTTTTAATCTAAAATCACATCCTCGATTTATCAATTTATATTTATTCATATACTAACTCAATATTCCTCTAAATAAGTTTGATACATTGAAATCCATTTGCTCGATTAATTGAGAATGACGTTATACAGGATTCACCTTAATACAAAGTTTTAAAAATTTTTGAATTAAATTTTAGATATTTAATTAAGAGCAGAGAATTTTTTTTTATTACATTGCATGATTTGGCGATAAAAAAATATGAGTACTAGACAACTATATTAGGTTTCTATGAATTAATCCAATAGATTTTTCTTGTATTTTGTATTTATATTGAAAAATTTATTTCGTATAAAATTATTAACTATGGATAGTAGAATAAAATCATTATAACTATTGATGTTGGAATGAATATAGATATTAATATGAACTGTAAAGTAAAAATTATTTCCAAATTAGCTAATATTTTAATTAAATATGAAATAAAATAAATTTTAAATTTTATTTTAAAATTATAATTTTTATCCCACGCACAAAACAACTTAATGCCAGGAAAAAGTATAAATACAAAAAGCAAGATTGACCTGAAAAGTTAATATATATTCACATTAGAATAATAGATTTTACTTTATTTCCAATATTCATCAAATATGTCTAAAAGTCTCCACTCAAAATCACTTTAATTTTTTTTTCCCACATCCACTTAGCTTTAAAATAAATAAAGTTTTTGACACTATTTTTTGAATTGTCGGTGTCAATAAAAATTGAAATCTCAGATACAAGGAAATAATTTAATTCTAGAGCTAAAGATCGTAATTTTAAAATGCATTTCAAAATACGTGCAACGTAATATATAAAAAAATAATTATCAAAAATAGCAAAATTAAACTTCACTAATTTACCTGTTATTATTTTTTTATTTTCGTTATATATCTGCTATTTATATAAAATCTAATAAAATTTAAATTCAAGTGGAATAGTCTCATACATTCTCTAATAAAGATGATTTTGTATCTAGTGGAACTTAAATTCAAAAACTCTAATTATAAATAAAAAATTGCTTATTGCTTCATTATTTGTTATTAATTCTTTTTATTAGGCTTTAATTATAATTATTTCACTAAGAGCAATTTATTGAATTTTCCTTTGAAAGATCCTTCTTCTCATTTTCATTTGGCCCTTCACAAAAATAGTAGTACTAAAAAATAAAAGGTATTAAATAAAAAAATGATTAACATAAAAGTTGATATAACCCCTAGAGAGGACATCTTTAATTATTTTATATTTTATGAAACATTATGATTAAAAAAATATAAGGTGGGGTTGGCTTCATATTTGGTCAAACATCATCAAATTAAATTATAAAATGTGTCCAAAATCCTTTTAATTTTGTCCTTTTTAAAAAAAGTACAAGTAATTATCGGTGCCACCAAAATAATAATAATAATAATACAAGATAATATTTCCTCTGTTTCATAATACGTGAACATTCATCTTTCGAGAGTTAAATTATTTAAACTTTAATTTAATATTTTAAAATATATTTATTTATAACTTTCATATTAGAAAAATGGAAAGCTATATTACTTTAAAATATTTATTTAAGATTATGGAGTATTAAAGAACTAATTTAAATAGTTTCCTTTTTGGTATGCATGCTCATAACTAAAAGCACTCAACAACCATTCTCACGTTCTCAACTACCAAAAAACAAAATAAAAAGTCGAAAAAAGAAAAAAATGTTTTTTTTTTAAAAAGAAAGTATAAAAGGGTATAAAAATTCACATGATGAATGGCCCCCCACTTAGAATTAAAATTTATTTTGCCTTTGAATTTCACTAGAAAACACAAAATCAACATTTTACCCATGTATATTACATAGTCTAGGTCGAAAAATTATATTATGCATTTATGAACTTTTGAACTATATACTCAACTAACAAAGTGCTTAATTATTATCTCTCGATTGATCAAATATGTAATTTATTCTTATATAAAGGCTAAAATTGACGTTAAAAATCATATTTTTAAATAAATAATCCCTTTTCTTTTACTTGTACTTGTTGATTATTATTGACACACTTTATTTCAAAAGCAAATGATTTTTGTAAATTGTAAGAATATATTTAAGCATTTGTTTAATGTATAATATTATGTTTTTTGTGAAACACCGCGTATCAATAATCAGTTGCCTACTTCTAACTGCTGAGACATGCGAAGGAGGTCTTTATTGTCTCTTCTATGTAAGAGAAATGAAACGTTTTGCTTTAATGAAACTTCAAATTTTACAGTTAAAATAAATTGACTTTAATTTTTATTGAGAAAAAATTGATTTTTAATACTTTAGTAGAACATAAATTCTGGAAAAATAAAATCATGTCAAGTGTAAATAACCCAACCTATATTGGGTTGGCCTTTTTCTACATCGGGCCTATAAAGTACCAGTCCAGCCCAATTCTAATGGGCTATATAATCTGATAGGACATTACAATATGTCCAAATCATTATAGAGGATCTTGTAAAAATTTTATAGAAAAATTCTCAAAAATGAGTACTGATTAATATACACTAAGATTTAAGAAAATTGTCTGATTCCATTTATGGCAACTAAATATTACTTTTTTAAAAAAAATTACATATTACGTATCTACACTATAGCATTGTAATTTAAAAGAATTACAATTTTTTAAAATTTTATTATTATTTTCTCTCTCTTTTATTTCTCCTGTAATTTCTTGCTAGACATACAAATATATATATATATATATACATACATACTTGTCTCTTTATCCTCTCTCGCTTCCTCTATCTTCTCTCTCGATCTCACTCGCCTCTTCAATCTTGCTTGTCTCTCTCCTTTCGATCTCATTTGTCTATCTTCCCCCTTTCTTAATTTCACTTATCAAATATATACATATATTAATTACACACATACAATTATTTAACAAATATACATATACAATATTACAAATATAGATATATAATTTATCTTTCTCTTCTCTCTCTATCCTCTGCAGCTATAAATCATCATTTTAACAAATTATAATTAGTTTTATGTTATTATACTTCAAATGTTTACTCGTTTTAAAAATACTTTAAAGATTATATGAATTATGACAATAACAACAATAACATACCAATAAAATCACACAATTGGAGTCTAGAAAGAGTAAAATGTACACAGATCTTACCACTGCCATAAAGGTAAAGGGATTGTTTCGTAAAACCCTTATCTCAAAACCCGTAAACAAAAATAACTAGATATAACAAAAAATGAAAAAGAAGACAGAAAAAACAACTAATAAGATTAAACTAAATAAATATATAACGTGAACACATGATATTAAGAAAGAAAGAAACACCTAAACGTACCATCAACTTGCTACTCTAATTCATGACCTCCGCTTCTCTCTATCTAAGATCATATTCTCAGTGAGATCAAGTTTGACCATATCTGTGTGAATTATGACAAGACTATATATATTATTCTCTCACGTCATTTCAGAGGGTATAGCAAATTCAATATCTAATACAGTACCCTCAAAATTTGAAACTGGACTATTTTTTCATGCTGAAAAAAAAGAGATTAAAAAAATTTTACGATAGAAAATGCACTTATTATTACATCATGATCATCTTTACAAGCAGTTAAACAAACCTCAAATCACACAAATTAAACACTAACAACATTTTTGCAAAATCACAATTATGACTAATTAATTAACTTTCAAGTTAGGATCTACCTCAATTCTAGCAACGCCTTCTTCCCCCAATTTAGCCACTTCAATTCCACCCACAACTCTTTCATCTTCCTTCTCTTCATCGTCGTTCACATAATTCGGATCCTTCTCGTCTATCGCAGGCGGAACCGGGTCCAATTCGTTATACGCTTCCGTATCGGGTCCTTCCCAAGTGTACTTCCCGCCGTGACCCTTTTTCGGGTCATGCTTTAACGGCAACCCGTCGGCGGGATGACGTTCCAGTCTCTGCACACCTTTTTCCCTCAGTTTTTTCTCGATGTACTTGACGGTGTCCACGTTTTTGGTGTCGATTTCGAGCTTTTCGACGTGTTTTCTTCCTTCTTCGTTGGCTCTGCACTCGGCTTTGATCGTTACTGGCTTCATCTTTTTGGGTGATTGATAAAGTTTTTGAAAATTCTTAGCTCTTGCGAATGTACCGAGCTGATCGGGAAAATGGATTGGGTATTTATGTTAAAATTTAGAAGGAGCTGGAATAGCTAAGAAGGTTCCGTACGTGGGAGTGTTCTGGAAAAGTTTAGATTTTTACGGAAATTATTTATTATTTCGGATTAACTTATCATCTTATTTCTATTTATTTGAATATATCTATATATATATTCTTTCTCCGTCTCATTTTAATTTTCATTATAAAGTTTGACTCAATTTTCATGATTATAAGGTTTGGTCCAAAGTGATATTTGACTAATCTATCTCTTATAAATAATTAATTTTTGAACAAATTAAGTTTATATCTCTTTAAAGCAAAATATTGATATACCAATAGGGTATCATAAAAGATTAAGCTCAATCGATATTGATATGGTGTGTGTGCGCATATATATATATATTATATCGTTGAAGTATCACAAATGATTATTTCATAATATGTTGACGTCATGGACAAATTAAAAAGGGAGAAGTGAGGTAAGACATAAATAATTTGGACTATAGATGATAAATTATTTGAATTGGATCCATTAAGGCAAATAATTTCACATTAGTTTTATTATGTATTGTTTACTTTTATTTTTATTTTTATATATTTACGGTTTAATACTTAGAATAATTAATAATGAGGGCAAAGTTGAAAAAATATTGATTATCTATATTACAACTATTTTTAGTTATCATAGTTTTTATTTTTTTTTTAGTCAAATTATATAAATTTTGACTATTATATTAAGATGTATTTTTTCATTATAATAGTGTGGAAAAAATTACAATTGATAATTTTTTTTATAATTTTTAAATATTTAATCCTTTTTCTAAAAAATATTAAATTAATATAATTTTATAAATTTACCAATTTGACTAGAGAAAAATACAACACGATAATTAAAATGGGACCGAAAGAGTATGAATATACTTCCTTAGTTTTCAAAATAAAAATAAACAGATTTCACTCCATTATAAAAATTAACTTTCGCTAGATGCAATAATTAAAATTCTCTAGCATGTAAAAAATTTTTTTTTAAAAAAAGACTTGTATATTACTCCTTTGTAAAGTAATTCTACTATTTTTCTTATACCACTCCACCTCCACTAATTTTCTTGCTAAAAGAAATAAAAAAAAAAAGTCCAATGATAAATTATTTAGTATTTTCCCTATTATGAATTTACTTTATTTTTATTTATATTTTAATTAATAATTTCTCTCTATTAAATATTTGCTTTGATTTATGTGTCATTTTCCTTAATGACATTATCAAATGTACATGCGACTTTCAAAGTCACCTTGCCATCATAGACTCATTGGATATCTTAATAGCCATTTGTGAATAAACATAATTAACATTTTGTAAAATGAATAAAAACATCATTTCAACAAATATTTAATGGGACAATTTTTCATTTTAATTACTTCAATTCCCTTCAAAATCTTGGTGTAATACAATGGTGGAAGTTGTATGGACTTTGGAGTAGTATCATGCATTTGTTAAGTGTTCAATGAACACAAGTTATATTTTTAACAAAGGGTACGATGATAATAACATATTTTGTGAAATTTTAATAAAGGTAAAGTTGTTAAAAGTCTTTAATATTAAATTAAAATATGTAAAAAATAGAAACACGATAGATAATTTGAGATGAGACAGTAATAGAAATCCATGTGAACCTTAAACATAACTAGATAAATGTTCAATGAATACAAATTATACTTTTAACAAAGGGTATAACAACAATAACATATTTCGTGAAATTTTACTAAATAGGCGAAGGCAATTCATTTGTAGTAGGATATTGAAACCTCAAACCCTCTCTGTCAACAACATCGAAAAGACTAGGACGAAGGAGCTCTCGCTCGATAAAATAGTTAAAATTTCTAAGTAAAAGAGAAATACGACAGATAATTTGAGACGAAACAGTAATAAAAAGCCATCCAACCCCTTGATAAACTCTTGCTCCTCGAAAATTTCAAAGTCTCCTTCATTAATTTAAGAATTTGAAGGATTTAGTGTTTTCTATTAATTAATAAACCATAATACCACTATAAATATAGAATAATTTGCATCCAATTAACACAAAAGTTTCTTTTTTATTTTCTTCAATCAAAATTCAATATGGCACAAAAAATTTCCAACTTGAAATTGAAGACTGTAATTTCTTATGATGATGAAGAGGAAAAAAATCATGAAAATGGAAAATTAGAGTTGTACCTTCCGCTAGAAAAGTTGAACCTTGGTCCAAAAAAGAAACTCCTTGTACTTAATCTTGGCGGTTTATTGGTTCACCGGGTTCACAAGCGAGACTGGTTTATTGTTCGAAACTATGAACCGGATTTTGTTTCTGGGAATTTCCGAGGTTTATTTTAATTTATGTGACGGTGTTTGAATTTCAGAGACTCAAATGTGCTTTTTTATAAAAAAAAATTTATAATATTTAAATTGTTTATTAAAGATTTTGCGTTCCATAGAAAAATGATTTTTGAAAATTAAAGCATAACACATAATCTATTACAATAAGTTGATAAATTTAGTACTAATTATGAAATATAACAAAATGTTTTTTATGGTCTTTTAATTTGGTTCAACATGTTTTATATAATAATGCAGTTTTCAAGAGGCCTTTTTGTGAAGAATTCTTGAAGTTTTGCCTTGAAAGATTTGAAGTTGGGATATGGTCTTCTGCAATGGGGTTAGTATTTAATTTATTTTATTTGTCTTTAATTAGTAGTTTAACTATTAATTACTCTAATTTATCATTGTCCATATGATAGTCATAACATGGATCCACTTTTAGACAACATCATGGTTGACCTAAGAAAAAAATTGGTATTTGTATGGGTAAGTGAAATTTAATTTAATTCAATTTTGTTTATTAATTAAGTTGAAAGTTGGATTATTTATTTATTTTTTTATACATTTTTTTGTTTATTTGTTTATTTTAGGATCAAGGAAAATGTACTAACAGTGGTTTTTCAACTCTGGAGAAGAAGACAAAGCCATTATATTTGAAGCAGTTGAAGAAAATATGGGAAAATAATAATTATCGTGGAAGATTTACAAAATCTAACACACTTTTGATTGATGATGAACCTCATGTTGCTTTGTTAAACCCGGTTTGTTTTATTTAATTTACATTAATTTATTAATTAACAAGATGATTAGTAAGATTAATTTGTTAATTGTTGTTTGATTTGCAGCCTAATACTGCTATTTTCCCTCCACCATATAAAGTTGGAAATAGGACTGACACATTTCTAGGTAACTAATAACTTTGATTTGATATTTTTTTATATGATGACCTGGACTTTCTATTTAATTATTTTGTTAATAGGTCGGAAGGGTGAAATGCGAGGATTTTTGGAGGAACTTATTGATGTTGATGATGTTCCAACGTACGTTAAAGGACATGAATTTGAACAACCTGCGATAACAAGTTCTCATGAAAATTGGGATTATTACGCGAAGATAATTCGCGCTGTGGAGTAATTAATCTTATTGATGACTCTAATTACTTAGTAATTATGTTCTATCAAGAAAGTTAATTGTCTTCCTAGAAAATTAAGTAAAAATCTCTTGTAATTAGTAGTTGTGTTTCTTGTTGATGATGTTTTGGTGTGGTTTTATGTTTTTGTCTATGGGCTACTAATTATGTAATTATGTTTTGCTTTATCTATAGCTATATGCATATTGTTCAATTGTCTATTCTATTATTTTGTATGTTTCATGTTGTTTTCGTGTTAATTTTTTATGTTCTCAAAGACTACTAAATTCTTCAATTATAAAGTGATGACACATAAATAAATAAATATTTAATGAATACCAAGTTATATTTTAATGAAGGATATACAATATTAACATATTTTGTGAAATCTTAATGAGGTAAAACTATTAGAATTTCTAATAATTATGTAAAATAGAAACACAATAAATAATTTGAGATGAGAAATTAACAGTTGGATCACTTAGTAGATCGTTCAACATACTGTTTAAAAAAAAATTGTTGTCAATGTGTATGAAGTTTGATTTGATTCGTTGATATAAGTGTTTTCTAGAGGTTTCTAGATGATCTTGTTGATGTAGATTATGTTAATGTTTTAGTTTACCTATTTTGACAAATTCAATGATATTAAGTACTATGCTTACCACAATTCATATTCATCGGTTCAGTGATAGCAGTTAGTCAATGCAACTTTCAACGCTCCTCATGGATCATCCGAAAACAATTGCGTTATATTTTTAAACATAGAGATCAGACTGCATACATCCGACCTCCCCTTACACCGCAATGGACAGGAGCCTTTGAGGTATTGGATAATGTTGTTATTGTTAATTTCTTTCGTATGGTAAGTAGTACAAAATCTCGTGCATCGACACATTGACCCCACTGCATACCGACCCAAAATGGGGCAAATAAACAACATATTTGTCAACATGTCATCCTAAATAATATCTCCATAAAAGTAAAGAACAAACATCTGTATAAAAACATTATAACAACCAGAAAAACCAAAGATATATTAGCCCTCTTTCTAGTCATGTCAGCATAATACTTGAAAAGTTTCTAATAAGGCAGTCCTAAATGATTCCTCAAAATTACAATCAGCACAGATGAGAAAAAACAAGGAATCAGCAGCTAAGCAGAAAAGAACTATAGTCAAGTTTTGGCCCGATTCATCGAGCTTAATCCATAGGTATAGATATGTTGATGTCGGGATATGATCTCTGCTCGAATGTTGGTTCAGATCCATTACAGTCAGAGGTGTCTGTAGAGGTGGAATTCAGCATGTCTTTGTTGCTTGTGCTGTTGTCGGCTTCCCCATGGTTATGCATTGGTATTTGAGATGTCTGATGAGTCAGAGTCATGTTGCTCGTCGGTGGTGCTTGTGACACAGGTCTTATCATTGAAACAGGGTCTGGAGAGCTGTGGATGGACGGAGGCATTCTTGGTTCGATCTGATTGTGCTTCCTTTTGGTGTGTGTTTTAAAAGCGTTTGGCATGAAACTTCCGACCACCATCTAGCAATATAGGAAGAAAGTACGTTCAGTAAGTCCGCTAACAAGTAATGATGTTTCCTGTGAATGTGGTATACATGGCATCTACTTAAATCGGTGAGGATACTTGGCCTATGTATCTCTGTCTTCTATTTATCGAAACTTAAATCATGCAGATAATACAAGTTCCATCAATTTCCGATTCACCAAGTTATAAAACATTTTGAAATTGTAGAGAAATGAGTTGGCCACACCCCCGTCTCAGGGGTAGAACAGAGATGCACGCTTGACAAGGAAGGCTAACTAGGGCTTACATGGATAGTGAAACAGCAAACAGAAGGCAGAGTCGTGCTCAGGTACTTGTAATCTAGTAGTATAACATAATGAACACATAACAGGACTTACTTGGATGGGGCTTGCAGCCGTAAGTGAACCAGCAATACCACCACCAATGACACGCCCATCTGGGCCAGCTAGAGAAACACTTAATCCACCGGACCTACTTTTCATGCCACCATTATCAGAAACAGTGTAGGACCCAGTTAACGCTAAGATCTCAAAGCGGCCCTGCATTGTCAGAGTAACTTGAGATGAATTTCAGGACATGGAACATGATAAACACTCCAGTTTTCTCATACGCGACAAAACAAATTCTGAAAGAAAAAGCACATGAAAGCTGATCTAACAAAAAAGACAAGCGTGAGATTCTAAGGCTGTATAATTATAGTAGCAAGCATATCGGTAAGTTATTTATGGGGAAAAAACCAGGCGTACTTTTTCTGGCTGAAAAGAATTAAGGTGCAGTGATTTCTCGAGTAAAACGGGAATAGCCTTATCCAAAGTGAGACAATCATAGGGCATATGACAAACATTTTCATTGAGACATGTAGTGTCAACTCTATTTGATCCTAAGCCTTCCAAACGTTACATGATACTAAGCTGAGCAAAAGTTTGGGTGCTTACGACAATTCTGGTGATCTTTGTTTTGTTACCTAAATTCGAATTTCAGTTTGATGGGTCAAAGTCAGAACTATTGTAGTAAAACAAGAACATTCGAACACAACTACTGATTCATGCTTCGTATTGTAACATAAACAAAGTTCAGAACAAATAAGAGAAGTGAGGGTTATCATTTAATGATTCGCCACGCACATGCAATAGCAAACTTGAATTTCCCAATCATTATTGTGCTTTCATTAATAAGCACAGGAGCACCCCAGTAAACTTTGCTACTTCAGAAGTTCAAGCATGAGAAAGCAACATAGCATTCAGGCGTCGGCCACAGTTCCATTAATACAATGATTCGGACAGTAATTATCACTCTTCTACAAAGATTCTAGTACTAACATTGGAGTAGATTACAGTAATAAGCTTATCTGACTATTCACATGTAAATGCAACACACTAAATCAAGGTTAGCAAGTACACTGAGGGGGTGATTTAGCAAAATTTCCTATAAATGTTAGTAATACAACTTGTCGAGGAAGTTATAATCTTACTGTTTTTTTCTGGATAATCGCGCTGCCTCTCTGCCCTTCCCCGCTCCCCCCCCCCCCCCTCTCTTAAATCAGACTTTTTCCTAGAGCAAGATTCGAACTCAAACCAT
>JAPFFP010000113.1:2891605-2902177 GCA_026153255.1 Solanum medicagineum | reverse complement strand
AATTTATTTTGAATATTTCTAGGTAAATTGAGACAAAGACGTGCAATAATTTTTCGATCACAATTTATTTTAATAAATAGAAAATATATGTTACAAATCTCTTTTCGGATTTTCCTTTCCTCCAACGTGTCCTTTTCATTTTCTTAAAATTCATCACACCACATATGGTATTTAATTATTATTTTATAATTCCTAATAAATAAAATAAGTTTAAGTATGAGTTTATTTATGTATTATTAATATATGGTGGGTAGGATAGGGTGTAGAAGATATAATAATCAACAATCGAGCAAAAGAACTTTTAGAATAGGAGAATCTTAGTTGTCCAATCAATTACTTATCTGAATTTTTATATTATTGGTGAAGATTCAATTTCACGTCATACATTTACCTATTCATTTTCTCTGCGCTATATACAATAAGAAAAAAACTAAAGTTATTTATCTAGAACTTGAATTTAAAAGCGACGGAAATAGTCTTTCCACCTCACAAAGATAAAAGCAAGATTTTCTTATATTTTACTCCTTTCATTTTTTAGTCTGTTTATAAAAGAATAACCTCTTTCCTGTTTTGACAACATTTTAATTTCAACTTTCCATGTGTCATATTTAAAGTCACAAGATTAAAAAATATTTTGATACATTTGAAAAAACTTTAATTATGAATCACAAAATAAAAACAAAATCATTATTTTCTTAAACTTTATGCCAAGTCAAATTAAATTATTACTTTTGAAACGGAGAAAGTACTTTTATTAAATTTCACTTGTACAATAACACTAAATGTATTATTATTGTTATTTGTCATTATTGTTAGTTTTATTCTAAAAAAAATTAAAGATAGAACTTTACATATAACTTTAATAGGGTGGGCAAGTATAAATTTTCAATCCTATAGCTTCTTGAAAGAAAAATGACATTGTCCTATCATTTCAAGGAGATTGAGACATATATGATGTAGTTGACTTTCAATATTTTCATTAATTCATGAATGATTTTTCGTCCGAGATCTGAATTTAAGTATCGAGTATGAAGAAACATTAAATAGAAAACGTTTTTTTTATGGATAAATCATAATTTGATCCATTGATATTTGATTTAGTATGTTTAATCTTTAACTACTTGATATATGCACACTTTTAATTTATATACTTGTGAATCTTGACAGATTTAACAAAATATTAAGCACTAAACTATTTAGGGACCTATTTAAATAACAAGAACGTACGTCCTACTGTAATTCCACGAGTGCGATATATGAAGAGAGTAAGGTGTAACCAAATCTTATTTTTATCTCATGAAAATAGAAATATTATTTCTAATTGACCTCCAAATTAAGTAAACCACTTATAATGACGTATATATATAAAATTATGTTAAATTTGTACAATTACTCTGTATTTTAGAATAATAATTTTAGAAATAAATCTTAATATCACATTTTCGTATAATGGGATAAAAATATTTAATTAAAAATTAAATATCTTTAATCAAATATTATGACAGCCGAAATAAGTAGCTATCTACAAATAATTTATGTTACCATAGGTCCAATATTCCCTTACGATTATATTCGATTTTCTTCAATTGGACTTATTAGCCATAACTTCTCTTTACTCACAAAGTAACAAATTCTATTGATTTGATTGCGCTGAAATTAGTAGCGGAATCAGAATTTTAATTAAGGAGGTTAAAAATCGAAAAAAATAAGTACACTAACTAGTCAAAGAGAGTTCGACATCTAATATACAGATAAAAAATAATTTTAACTATATATTAAATAGTATAATTTTCCTCGAAAGGATATCAGATGAATCCCCTAGCCAAAAAGTGGCTCTGCCACTGGATGAAATGGTTCAGAATTTCTTCACATTTAATTAAAAATATCGAGTTAGAGCTTTTAAGAATGAAAAAAAGATCGTTTTGAAATAAACCTTGTAAGACGCATAAATTTTAATTTAACCATATCCTAATACAATTATTGAATACCGAATAAACAATGAATTTTACAATTGCATTAACCCAAAAAACTCTATAATTGAATTTTTTATAAAAAAATATATATTTTATTCAAGAAGAAATTATTCTAAGGACCACATTATTGGCCACCATTCTAAATACATTCACCTAAAATAAATGGAATGTGATATGAAGAATCTTAGATTAGGACGGCTGACCTAATTTGGCTATTTTTTGCAAAATAATTTTTTTAAAAAAATCCTTGACATTATATCTTTGTACTAATTAGGCTATTGGTTAATTTATTAAACCAATTAACAAGAAAAATGAGAAGTTACAAGTATTGGTAAATTTATTGTTTATTTTAATTTCAAACACTTTATTGAAATACGCAATTGATAATGGAAGATCGAAATCAAAATTTTGAGTTTATAAATCTTGAATTTTGGATGACATAGATAAAATTACTGAGTTCTATTAAATCAACATGTTGGTGATTTTAAAAAATTATTTTGAGTATTTAAAAAGTTTTTTTTTTTTTAAAAAAAATATGTTATACACTTGTTAGAATTTTTAATTATTTAATTCAAATTGGAATCTTGATCCCAAAAGTTTTTTATTATGGAAAGAAAGTATGATGTCACTCTATGATGTCATGAGGTAATTTTTAATACTTGATTTTGGTTTATTTCTTGTCTCTAATACTACTTTATCAAATATAAAATTATTAATTTGACTAAATTGACGAAATTTATTAGTTAATAAAGTTTAAACTCACAGGCCGGGCTGCAATCGTTAACTATTTTTTGGTGCGCATCAAGTAAATTCACGAGATATATAAATTATATGTGATATAAAGAAATAAAAAGCATAATTTAAATAGTGACACAAAAGAAAAAAATCATTTCTCAAATGCCCCAAGTTTTCCTCCCTTCATAGTAGAAATTAAACTAGACATCAATTTAGGTATACAAGAATACAATTTTTTATGTGTTCAAATATTACAACAGTGATAACAAATATATTCAGTATTCAGAAAGAATGAGTGCACGAAGCCTTATCTCTACCATATAAAGGTAGAGAGTCTATTTTTGTAGACCCTCGGCTCAAATAAAATTTATCAAATGAGTAGAAAAAGAAGATGCAGTAAATAATAGCAGTAGCAATAACAATTAATATCAAAACCAAAATGAAAGAAAACACGTAATAACAAGATCAAAAGTTTAAGCAGGAGAATAAGGAAATAATAATACTACTAACAAAGAAAATGAGACAGTGATTCATTACTTATCCTAATCCTCAATTTTTATATTCTCCTATCTATAATCACTGCTCGATAAATCACAGATACACTATATCCTATTTAATCACTTTTCTTAATACAAGTGATCAAACTATTCTATTGATTAAATGGAAGTGAGCTAACTAGGCATGTTTAATTAAAACAAATTAGTAAGAGTTTGTGTTGGACAAATCAATGATTAATGACATGACATATCTTGATGTCTTCCTAATAGACACATAATCTTCACATGTTTAATAAAGTTTAATAACAAAACTAATCTCAATGAGCACTTGAAGAGACACATTACAAGAACACAAAACAACTAGCATGTTATCATAATCAATAACAATGAAAATATATTATAAATAATAAAAGGAATAAACAAGAATATTGTAGACACACCATATGCCTAGTATCTCTGAAATTACAATGAAAGATTTAAGGTCAAACAGCCAATAGATTTCTACTTATAAAAAATAATTTTATTTGGAGAGTTCAAATTTGAAATTTCTGTCAATAATTTTTAATGATTAACTTTAATTAATTTATGTCTGATATTTATTTTGAGATTCAACTAATTCTAATTCATTCGAGGAAGTCTCACTTTGAAAGTAAAATGATTTCTATCAAAAGAGGATCACATTCTTATAATTTAAACTCGAAACCTCTTGATTAACAATAAAAAATTACTTATCACTATATAGTAATCTTTAACGATTAATTTCATATTTTTTGGCTGAATATTTGATATTTATTTAAAACTCAATTAATTTAAATTTATACTATAAAATTATACTATCAAATAAAATATATTATACTAAATTTACTTCATTCCCAGAATTCGAACCCGACCAGTAAACCAAGAAAGAAAAAAACATACACATTCCACAGGGATATGCTCCATAAAATTCTCCTAGACAGCCAAAACAAGAAAATTACAGTGGCATTTCGAAAAAGTGAATATTAAAAAAGAATAAAATATCAAATAATTCCAAATTATATTACTTTGGTTCTTACGGCGCACTTTAGCATGTCCCCGTTTAATTATTAGCATAACTCATAACTATCAAGTGTAAAGTAGAACACTCTCGTCTCGTTACCTTTTTCCGTTTCGGGTCCTTTCTATTTTGCGCTGGCCGTGCGTACGTTATAAACCTTCACCTCCCACAGCTCATTTCTCTCTCTTTCTCAAAGAATCAAATGTTTCTTCAGATTTTTCAGTTCACTTCTCATTTTGCAAACAAAGGGTGAGTTTTTATTTACTTTTCTTGGAAATTTTTGATGTTTTTTAACTGCATTTTTGTTGTAAATAAAGATTTGCTTTTTATTTCTTTTTTTCATATTCTGTTTGATGGTGAAGATGACCAAAAAAAAGAACTGCTAAAAATGGAAACTTTTTTTTTTGTGGGGGGTGGGGGTAGAGTTAATCTTCAGCTTATGGCAAAGAATTTGTTTATTTGAGGCAATTTTGTTGTAAAGATTTGTTTTTTCTTTTGTTTTTATTTTGCTGTTCATATTCTGTTTGATGGTGAATATGGTTTAAGTGAAGAAAACAGCTAAAAATGGAGTCTTTATGTGTTTCTTTACAGTTAAAATCTTCAGCTTGTTGCAAAGAATTTATTTATTTGCTCATTTGTTGTTTGAAGAAGAAAGGTCAAATTTGAATCTTGATTTTCCAAAAGCAATTGTGATGCTTCTAATGTTTGTTTCTATGTACAGAATGTCTTTTTTTTGTTAAGATTATGGCTCATAATCAGTTTCCTGAGAACCCCTTTTTCAATTTAAAGATGCCCTTGATGATATCTTTTGGATTTTCATGGGTTTTTGTTGTATAGATATGGAAAAATTAGATTGTGGGGTTTGTTTTGTTCTTAAATTTCTGGCTCTTATTCTTGTTCTTTCAAGAATTAGGCAAAGCCTTGTGCTTTTTTCTGAGTTACTGTAAATGGCTGGTGGAAAATGTGTGTGAAAGTAGTTTTTGTTTGACTTTTGTTATATGCCTTGACAAAAAATTTGCATCTTTAAGGATTTGGAACAATTAGATTGAAAGAAAAAGAAAAAAAGGGGATTTCAATCATTATAGAAATTGAAAGAATATTTGTTCTAAATTGCTAAAGTTTCGAGATTTTCTTAGAATTTGGAGTGTATATTTCCCTTTTATTAGAGTAATTAGACGAGCTGATCATCATAGCTAATACACATTGTAGTGGTTTTAGGAATGTTTTTCGAAGTAGTTGTCTGGTCATTGTCATGGTGGTTAATGTTCTCTCTTCTTTATCCAACAGGTAGGTGGAGTTAGTGAGATTATAATCTACTCTAGTTCTGTATTTGTATTGGGGCATGATGGGAGTTGAAACTGTGACGGAGTCGTTTTTCAATTTGTGGAGAACTTCGTGGAAGAGCTCTGCTTCAGAGCCCGAGAGGAAGAATGTGATGGGAATTCTTGCATTTGAAATAGCAACTTTGATGTCTAAGGTGGTTAACTTGTGGCAATGTCTAAGTGAAAGGCGAATTGACAAGTTAAGAGAAGAAATCTCGAGTTCACTTGGCATTCAGAAGCTTGTTGCTGAAGATGAGAAATATCTTATGGATCTTGCAATGGCAGAGATAATTGACAATTTGGGATGTCTGACGAAATCATTGGTTACACTTGGTAAGAGGTGTGCTGATCCTGTTTATCACAATCTTGAACGAATTTTTGAAGATCCAGTCGAAATTGAACTCAATGGGTGTGCATGGAGATATAAGCTTAAGAAAATGGAACGCAAGGTTAAGAAAATGGAGAGATTTGTTGCAGCCACGACTCAATTGTATCAGGAGCTTGAAGTGCTCGCGGAGCTTGAGCAAACGTTGAGGCGGATGCAGGCTGGTGCTAGTTCAGGTCAGATGAAACTGCTTGAGTTTAGGCAAAAGGTTATATGGCAACGAGAGGAAGTGAAGAATCTGAGAGAAATGTCTCCTTGGGTTAGAACATATGACTATACTGTTCGTCTTTTGCTTCGATCTATTTTCACAATAATAATGAGGATTAAGTACCTATTTGGGACAAATGAGACCAGAGCTTTCGGAGGAAGCAACCATTTTGAGGGCATCAATAACGGTTATCTTGATCGTAGTCGCTCTATCTCTGCTCTTACTCTGTCCTCTGTTTATCCATCTGAAAATAGCACGACGGAATCTTATTTAGGTTCTTTAGGCAGGTCATTTTCAAGCCTTGGTCTAAGTGGAAATAAAGATAGACCAACTAATAGAAAGTCTCTTGTTCGACAGTCATCTGTCTTTTGTGGAAAGCCACCTCAGCTGAGATCCAGGCGATTTGCTAACGTTGGTTCTTTTAAAGGATGCATAAATAGTGGTACTGATTCACCCGTTCTGGAGAATTGCATGCCTTCCAACCGCGATGTCTCAAAATCAGATGACAGTTTCCAAAAAGACACCGATAAGGTTGAAGACACGAATCCTGTTCCTGCCTCCTCCAATGGCTTAATTTTGACTACGGCTTCTCTTTTCAGTTTCAAGCGTAAGCTGTTAATCGCTCCTCAAGATACTCTTGGTTATGCTGCTTTGACACTCAAGTATGCAAACATCATCATACTTATAGAGAAACTGGCGTCAGCTCCACACTTGATCAGTCTTGATGCAAGAGATGATCTATACAATATGTTGCCTGCTAGCATCAGAAACTCTTTGAGGTTGAGATTACACGTATTCGCCAAATCATTGATTTCATCTGTTTACGATGCTGCTCTTGCAGCAGAGTGGAGTTTGGCACTCGGAAAAATATTAGAATGGTTGTCTCCACTCGCTCATAACACAATAAGGTGGCATTCTGAACGGAACTTTGAGAAACAACGACTGGTTTATGGGGCTAACGTGCTTCTCGTGCAGACTCTCTACTTTGCAAACCAAACCAGAACAGAAGCAGCAGTCATAGAACTTCTCATGGGTCTGAATTACCTTTCAAGATTCGGTAGAGACGCCAGTGCAAAACCGTTGATGGAGGCATCTTGTGGTAGAGCTAGTAGTGAGTATTTTCTCCACAGGGATAGTAACCCGAACGCGTGCCACATGTATCATGATTAATACACCTAAATGACTAATCAAAATCACTCAAAGATGTGTTTGTTGTTGGCCTGATTGAGTTGTAGTGAGGTTTTGTACATTCTTTTGTTTCTTCCTGCTGCTGCTTAAGGTTCCATCTGATAATCCAAAGTGTTCATTTCAATGTTGACATAAAACTACTGCTCTTCTATTGATTTATATACACTCTCCAATGTCCATTTCACATTATTTCGTTGTTATTAATGCTTTAATTTCTGCTTTGGAAATGCTTTATTTTAAACTAAAGGTGTATCAAAAATAACCTCTCAATCTCTACGAGGTAGGGGTAAGGTCTGAATATACTCTACCTAATCCTCGAACCCCACCTGTTAGGATTACACTGGTTATGTTAATGTTGTTGTTGGAAAGGATGTTTTTAGCCAATTTGTGTTAGTGAACATGTGCCATTAGGAAATGCACAGAAGATAATCTCCTATTAATACTTTTAAGTGAAGGGAAAACAACAAGAATCAAGAACACAACTCCCACGATTTACCTTGTTTGTTTCACTAGTCAAATATCCAACTAACTTTATTTTTTGAGCAGGAAGTCTATCGAAAACAACTTCTAAAGATAAGATTTGTTTCATTTTATCATTTATGGAATTACACAGGGTATGTTATTGTTTTTGTTTCACTAGTCAAATAGTGCAATACGTGAATGCATAAATTCATAATCTATGATCACGCTTGTTACAAATTTGTCGCTTTAACTAAAGTCAATGCTTTCAACTTGAACTATATACATATCTATAAGTAATATATAATAATATTACATCCATTCTGAATTTATCGACTATAAATTCTAGATTCGCATTTCATAACTAAACCCTAATTTGCAAATATTATTTGAAATCTTATATATATATATATGGACAAACAAGAATTAATTATTCAAATAATAAAATAGAAAGAGAACATTTTAAGGGCAAATAGGAAGACAAAGTTGGACAACAAAACATTTATCCATGCTGTTGGAACATTATTTTTTAGTAAAATACATTATTATTTTCTATAAGAGTTTTTGGTGCACAATAGGTTAGTGCTTTGTATTACATTTTTAGTGGAAGAAAACTTTAATTAATTGGGAAATGATTTAAATTGTTTGCTTGGTGAGTTTTTTATACTTAAAAGAGACATAATGGTGTGGTCATGGTGTTGATTGCCAAAAAGTATTACTCCCTCCCGTCTCAAAATATTTATCGTATTTTTTTATTAATATATATTTTAAAAATTATTTATTAAAAAAAATTAGATTATCTTATACATACTAAAAAAGGACATTCAGTGTATTAGGCTCACACTATACACGAAATTTAAGAAAAAATCGAATTATGAGGGTCTCTTCTACGCAATCTTATCTTATATTTTTGACTGTTTTTATGATTTGAATTTATGAACATAATATTTATAGTTTTCTTAAGAGTGTGTTTTCTTAAAACTTTTTCCAAATAGTTTAGTATTAGATACGAATATTAACAAAAACTTTTCCACACTTGACATTTATAGTCAATTATATTTCTAAGTAGAAGGGAAAATGAAAGAGAAAATAAAAGTTGTGGAATAAAATGACGATCAGTCTAGAAATTGAAAGAAAATAAAAAAAATACTTCAATGAATATATTAGATTCGCGAGAGCCTCAGTCCAAGTCAACCGCCTATCATGAAGAAGCTTTACCAATAAGGTGAAAGTTGATGTAGCCGATTACAAAAATTTTCAGTTACAAATATATAAATATTGATCACAAATAATTTTTAATTATGCTTTAATGACTATATTAGGTATAAATATATAAATACCCCAAATACAAATAAATGTTTATTATATTTTATATAGTGGCGCATTATCTCCATTTGATAGAAATTGAGAGGTTATTTAACGAATCTGAACTGAGATCCGAACCAAAAAGATAGAAATTACTGAGAACTGGCAGTAGATAAGTCGATTTCGACGGCGCCGGAGAGAAGATTCACCGGCGAATCGAATTCCCCGTTGCTGTTAAGGTAGCACTTACGAATCTATCCATTTTTTTTTATATATACACATTCCCAATGATAAAATTATTTTTTGTCCCCAATTACATTGTTTATAGATGACTATTAGAACATTAGAACGAGGCGATGTTAATTTGGTGTAAAGCAGAATGGTTGATCCGTAGTTTAATTTAGAATTTGAAATTTATGGGTTCGAGGTCAGGATTCCAGATGCTATGGGAATTGTAACTATTTGTACTTGTTTAGTGAAAATTTTTAATGTATATATAGAATTTGAGCTAAAGCTGGTTTATGGGTTTGATGAAGTTGTTATTAACTATGATGAATTGCTTGAATATATAGAGTGGAAATTTTTAATGTATATATAGAATTTGAGTGGGTTTGATGAAGTTGTTATTAGCTATGATGAATTGCTTGAATATATAGAGTGGAATATGTAGTGTCTGAGTCAGTCTACAGGGAGGTGTATTCAGGATTTGAGCTTTATAGATTGGAGTTTAGGATTCTAAAAGGGTTGGGAATTAATCAGTTGTAGTTGTTTAGTGAAATGTTTAGCACATATAGAGTCTGAGCCAAAAATATTGGGTTCCTGGTTTGGATGAGCCTGTAATTAATTAACAACCTCCGAGTCTTATGATAGTCTAACTATGATGAATTCTTTGAAAACATAGAGAGGAATATGTAATGTCCGAGCCAGTGTACGTGGAGGAATTGATCTTTTGTACTTGTCTAGTGAAATTTTTAGCACATATAAAGAGTCTGATCAAAGTTATTGGGTTTATGGGTTCGGATGTAAGTGAAAATTTCATAGTCTAGTACTTGAATACATAGAGGGGAATGGAATTCAGGAAACATATGAGAGTTTGAGCAGGTCTACATGGAGGCTTATTCAACATTTGAGCTTTATGGATTTGAGTTTGGAATTCTATCCCAACTCAATTTCTTTATTGTTCTTGGAATCAATTATTTGTACTTTTTCAGTGAAAACTTTAACGTTATATAGAATCTAAACCAAAGCTATTGGGTTCATTGGTTTGGATGAACCCACAACTAACAACCCCCAAGTCTAATGATAGTCTTAACTATGATGAGCTCTTTGAATACATAGAGAGGAATGGATGCTCATTACTAACAACCCCCAAGTCTAATGGTAGTCTAATCATCATCATCATCATCATACCCAGTAAAATCCCACAAGTGGGGTCTGGGGAGGGTATAATGTACGCAGACCTTC
>JAPFFP010000113.1:2867673-2891505 GCA_026153255.1 Solanum medicagineum | reverse complement strand
GGACCCCAGGTACTTAAACTTATCCCTCTTAGGGATAGGTTGGGTGTCAATCCTCACCTCCGGGATTGCCTCAACCCCCCCACTACTGAAATTACAATGCAAGTACTCGGTTTTGGTCCTGCTCAATTTGAAACCTCTAATGGTAGTCTAACTATGATGAATTTCTTGAATACATAGAACAGAATGGATTCAATGGATGATATAGCTTACCCCAACTAGTTTGGTGTTGAGGGGTAAGTGATGTATTGATGAATATTAGCGCCTTAGATTTGAAATGGTGAGCAAGAAAGGATAAAATATGATTAATTGTTTAGGCCATCGGTTGGACTCAGGGTGATATGTTTTGTAAATGGGGTCTCACTCTTCCATGTGGCCTGTGTAAGCTTGTCTGCAAGGGATGGGAGATTGTCATTTTCTACTAATAATTAAATTAATTACTATGTGTTGTCTGCTGTGGTCTTTTGGGATGAGGAGTTGATAGTGTGATGTGGTGAAATGATGCAATAATTGGCAGTAATTTTGTAATTCCAGCTTGTGTATAACATGGTGTCTTTTTAGTAGCAATCTTGATATTTTTGCTTATTTTTTGAATTTCCGAAATCTGTTTTACCTGTTTAATTAGTGTTTATTATCTAAGAATATGCCCCTAACTGGAATTGACGATGATCCTTGTGGGAAGATGTCACTAATCTTAAAAAGAGTATTGTAACATGGCTAATCATGATTAGCCATGTTAAGAGTTGAAACAGAGAGATATTAGTCATGCCATAACTACGCGCTCATTTGTTAAGAGTTGAAACAGAGAGATATTAGTCATGCCATAATACGTATGGATGTACGTACTAAGCCATGTTAAGAGTTGAAATAGAGAGATATTAGTCATGCCATAACAACCATGCATCTCAATCTAAACCAAAAATCGATACATCAAGAAGGTATTTACTGATAAGGTGAACATTGGCTTAGTAAATTTCGAAAATTTCTCATTACAAATATATAAATAAATACCGAATACAAATAAATTTTTCTTACAATATATTACATAGTGGCACATTATTTCTATTGAGAGGTTATTTAACGAATCTGAACTAAAATTCGTTAACATACCCAATCTGAGATCCGAACCAAAAAGATAGAAATTACTGAGAACTGTGAGTAGATAAGCCGATTTCGGCGGCGCCGGAGAGTAGATTCACCGGGGAATCAAATTTCCCATTCCTGTTAAGGTAGCACTTACGAATCTCTCCAGTATTATTTTTATTTTTATTATTTTTTAGATTTTTCTTTTATTTATATAAATTCCCGATAGTAAAATTAATTTTTTCCCCAATTACATTTTTTTTAGATGACTGTAAGAACATTAGAACTAGGAGTCGTTAATTTGGTGTAAAGTAGGATGATTGATGAGTAGTTTAACTTGAGGGATATTCAGAACTTGAATTTTATGGGTTCGAGATCAGGATTCTAGATGGATTGGGAATTGTAATTATTTGTACTTGTTTAGTGAAAATTTGTAACATATATATGGAATTTGAGTCAAAATTATTGGGTTTATGGGTTCGGATGAAGTCGTTGGTAACAACCCCATGGTCTAATGATTGTCTAACTATGATGAGTTGTTTGAATACATAGAGTGGAATATGTGGTGTCGGAGCTAGTTTACGGGGAGGTGTATTCAGGATTTGAGCTTTATCGATTGGAGTTCAGGATTCTAAATGGGTTGGGAATTAATCAGTTGCACTTGTTTTTTGAAATTTTTAGCACATATAAAGAGTCAGACCAAAGTTATTGGGTTTATGGGTTCGGATGAATATGTAAGTAACAACCCCATAGTCTAGTACTTGATGCATAGGGGGGAATGGAATTCGGGATACATATGAGAGTTTGAGCAGGTCTGCGCGGAGGCGTATTCAAGACTTTGAGCTTTATGGATTTGACTTTGGAACTCTATCCCAACTCAATTTCTTTAATGGTCTTGGAATCAATTATTTGTACTTCTTAGTGAAAACTTTAACCATATATAGAATCTAAGCCAAATTATTGGGTTCATTGGTTCGGATGAACCCATGACTAACGACACCCAAGTCTAATGATAGTCTTAACTATGATGAGCTCTTTGAATGCATAGGTCAGAATGGATACCCATTACTAAAAACCCGCAAGTCTAATGGTAGTCTAACTATGATGAATTTCTTGAATACATAGAACGGAATGGATTCAATGGATGATACAGCTTGCCTCAACTAATTTGGGGTTGAGGGGTAAGTGATTTATTGATGAATATTAGCACCTTAGACTTGGTGAGCAAGAAGGATAAAATATGATTAATTCTTTAGGTCATCGGTTGGACTCGGGGTGATACATTTTGTAAATGGGGTCATGTTTACTCTTCCATGTGGCCTGTGTAAGCTTGTCTGCAAGATGGAAGAATGTCATTTTCTACTAATAATCAATTACTATGTGTTGTCTGCTGTGGTCTTTTGGGATGAGGAGTTGATGGTGTGACGTGGTGAAATGATGGAAGAATTGGCAGTAATTTTGTAATTCCAGCTTGTGTGTAACATGATGTTTTTTAGTAGCAATCTTGATATTTTTGCTTATTTTTTGAATTTCCGAAATCTGTTTTTCCTGTTTGATTAGTGTTTATCATCTAAGAATATGTGTTCCCTAATTGGAATTGACGACGGCCCTTGTGGGAAGATGTCACTAAAATTAAAAAGATCAGTGTAATTTAGGCAGTGCTAATTGCATGTTGGATGTATTTACTTAAATGTTGCACTCAAATGTTGATTATTTTCGAGAAAGCTTGTTGGGTTAGATAATATACATAATTAACTCAAAATATCTCAGTTGGTTGTGAATATTAGCAGGAATCTATCAAGGAAAGAGAGGAAAACAGAGATCAGTTATGATTTTCTCTATGGTGATGAGCGGTGCACCTAATATATGTCTTCCAAGGAGCCGCATGGTTATGCAGAAAACAATCCAGTGTTCTTCTTCCGTTTCAACAACATCTGAGTCCGTCAAGTTTGATCTTAAGACTTATTGGACAACTCTAATTCGTGATATCAACCAGAAACTTGATGAGGCGGTTCCAGTTAAGTACCCAAATCAGATATATGAGGCCATGCGCTACTCTGTCCTGGCCAAGGGTGCCAAAAGGTCCCCACCTATCATGTGTGTCGCGGCTTGTGAGCTTTTCGGTGGAAATCGCCTTGCTGCCTTTCCCACTGCCTGTGCCTTAGAGATGGTTTGTTCTTCATTTGATTTCATTATTTGCTTTGCCTGAGAAAAGCTCCCCCTTATTGCCTTATTAACCACATTCCCCACCCCCACAAAAGAGAGGGAGAGAGAAGCTACTATTACATTGCATGGTGCTGGTCGTGCTCATGAAGAAGTATTGCTGTTGTTACCAGGATATTTACAAAACAGTATTATCAATTTTTTATTTTTTTGAATTTTTTTTCCAGGAAAATCACCTGACCCCTGGCATAAATACACAGATAGCCAGCTATCTAGGCGAAAATTGAAAGCTTAACATAAATGTTACACTTTCCCAGGGCTATTACATATGAATGTACATCTAGCTAAAAAAAGAGATTGGCTTTATCATATTTTACCTTGAAACTAGGGAGTTGCCTCTTAAACTATTGAGAAACTGTGTATTTGGTTTTGTGAGCGACTAATCTTCATTTATTTCATTTGGGTGACAAGGACACACACTGGTTGACCCTCATATGTTTCTTAAACCTTTTCTCTGCTTGCTTCAGTTGTTGTAGCCTTGTTAAAAAGGATATGACATTACTTAAGTTTCTTGCGGAGCTTTTGTTGAATAATAAACTAAAGTGTCCACATTGTAGGATTAATCTTTAGCTTTTGTTATTAAGGATTCTCATATCTCCCAGCTGCCAAAGATTAGACATATGGAAAGAATTCACCTAGTGATGCTTCTATTGTTATTTCATGTCTTCGACTGCTTGGACATTTTCTTAGAGGTTGAAACATTATTTGATTAAGTTCAGCTGTATGTCATTTCCGGATTTTTGGTGCAAAATGAGCAACACCAGTAATGTAAAAAAGTTTATGCACTTCATCTGCCTTGTGGAGTAGAAGGACTGATTTTTTGCAACTGTTGTTTCTGCACAATCTTTCTGTACTCAGTTCAATGAGGGTCTATTTTGACTTGTCAAATAAAAAAGAAGTGGTGCTTATTCAGTTCTATTCATGATAAAACCTTGACCAAATTCTCGAGGCAACTGAACATGCAACAGCAAGTAGGTTGAGCACTAGTACTATTTTTGTGTTTGGTTTTGTGTAATATGGTCACTGAATGAATTTTAATTGTATAGGATATGGCAATTTCGAACTCAATATCTTTGTGGGTTGATCCTCTGATTGAACTTGAGATTTGCTGTTGTATTGATGTTTACATTTGACACTATATCTTAATTCCATATTTGGCCTGGATCTGTTTATTTAGGTTCATGCTGCTTCATTGATTCATGATGATTTGCCTTGCATGGATGATGACACAACTCGACGAGGTCTGCCTGCAAACCACACAGTTTTTGGTGTAGATATGGCAATTTTAGCCGGGGATGCCTTGTTCCCTCTTGGTTTCCAGCACATTGTGTCTCACACTCCAAGTGATCTCGTTCCCGAGGATCGAGTCCTCCGGGTCATTACAGAGATTGCTCGAGCTGTGGGGTCCACTGGCATGGCTGCTGGTCAGTTTCTTGACCTTGAGGGTGGACCAAATGCTGTTGATTTTGTTCAAGAAAAGAAATATGGTGAAATGGGTGAGTGCTCTGCTGTTTGTGGAGCTCTCTTGGGTGGTGCTTCAGATGAGGAGATCCAACACATGAGAAAATATGGTCGAGCTGTTGGTGTCTTATATCGGGTTGTTGATGATATATTAGAAGCAAAGAAGACCGAGGACAAAACCGAGGGGAAGAAAAAGAAAGGCAAAAGCTATGTCAGCAGTTATGGCATTGAGAAGGCTGTGAAAGTTGCCGAGGATCTTAGAACGCAGGCTAAGAGAGAGTTAGATGGTCTCGAGAAGTACGGAGACAAAGTCATGCCACTTTACAGTTTTGTTGATTACGCTGCAGATAGAGGTTTTAGCATTGATGGCCAAGTCTAGATCATATTTAACATTGTTGTCTTGTGTTTCATCATGATATTTGACCTAAACTATTTAACTTTGTTATATGGAGAGATGTTGTTAATGAAGCTATAATTTCTATATCCTAAAGCTAAATACTGTCAAACCTCTCTATAACATTCGGATATTTTCTGTTCACTATACTAAGATGCTATTATAGAGAACATAATATGAAAGTCAGTCCAACCGAAAACTTGTCCATCATAGTAAAATGTTGTTATACAGGATGATTGTTATGGAGAGATCAATTTCATTGCCTAGAGATTGATACAAAAGTTCCAATTTCCCATGGAAGAGTCCGCTCCTTTTAACTCTGCTATATGGAATATTGTTTCTGCAAAGCTCCAGGTGATTCAGAGTTGAAAAATGTATATAACCTTAACTAATGAAAAAAACTGATCCAGAGTACTAAAATTTTTCTTTAAGGTTATGCTAATGTTGGAAATGGTGAAGGATCCTAGAGCAACTGTCTGAGGTTAACCAGATATCTGCTTTTTGCATCCCAAAATATCATGTTTTTGGCTTCATGAGCATGTTCCTGATGGAGGGCATTTGATGAGGGCGGATCAAACAGGACTCAGCAAGCTTCTAAGCGGTAAGTAGTCTCTTTTAATCATTTGTTAGAATTTAAATATCTCATGATTGGCCATATTATTAGTTGAAAAAGGAATTATTAGAAGAAAAACGAGTATAAAAGAATAAGTGGAAGTCATTTACAGTTAATACCCCCAACTTTGGTTAAAAAAACTTCTGAATGTAAGGTACACATAATACATTATGCGAATCCATATCAGAATGAGAGGAAAGTGAAGAGTTTTATAAGGTACTCGGTATGACACTTTTGGGTTCGATGATAGCGTAGCCCAAAGGACAAATCCGTTGGGTCTGTTGGACCAAAATGGCAATACATGCCATGTGCTTGGGCCGTGACTTGTGATAATCGTTTTGCATGCTTTCGTGATACTCTCTCGTAGTTTGCTTAGATTCAAGTACCTGACTTATTGGTTCTAACTTAGGCTATACATGCAAAAGGTGTATCCAGGATCGAAAGACTGGATTCAGTACGACTGTGCTCTTATTCTATACATACCTTTTTAACTTTTGTTTTGCATATGTATACATAATTGAGTTAAAAGCAAGGATTCCGTTTAACCCACAGAACCCGCTTAGATCCGCTTCTGCTATACAGAGATGACAACATTGCTGAGGTTCATTATACATTATTCCTAAAGCCTCATATCTCAGCTTTTATTACAAGCAAATTCACAGGAAAGTCAAATTCTAACCAGATGTTTTCCTTGGTGCTGCCGTCAAATGATTGAATTTCCTTAATGTTAGTCCCATCCTCTCCTTCATGTCCATTGATTTAGGAGTGACATTACTAGGAAGCTCCCAATCGAATTCATGAAGTAATAAACCCAAAATGAAGTGTAACATTTGATCACCAATTACCTAAAGGAAGGCCTACACACATTCTCCTGCCAGCTCCAAATAGTAAGAACTCAAAACATTGTCCTTTGAAATCAGTCTTCGAGTTAAGGAGCCTCTCGTGCTTGAAATCTAAAGGGTCGTCCCAGCATTCAGGCTCTCTTCCAATTGCCCAAACGTTAACCAACACCTGAGTGTCTTCTGGTATATCATACCCCATGAAGTTAGTGTCGGCAATGCTCTTCTTGGCAATATGAAAGGAAGGAGAGGATGTAATTTTAGTGCTTCTTTAACCACAGCTTGCATGTATGGCAGATTTTCAATGGCACTTTCGTCAAACTTCTTGTTCTATCCTTTAATTTCAAGACCTCTGCTTTTACTCTTGCCATTGCTCCAGGGTGGCATAGGAGCTCCGTCAACGTCCATTCCAGACTGCTGTTAGTAGTCTCTGATCCGGCTAAATATATCTCTTGCATTTCATTTGAATTCAAGATTCATCTCAAGTAACAAATAAGTGATATCAATGCAGACTTAGCTTGTCTGGGATCGAGGTGTAATTATTATTGTTATGTACATTAGTATTCTTGATTTCAATATGAACAATAGGAAAAGTTTGACAAGCTTTGTAAGACATTACCAATATGAATATGTTGATCTGATGTTCTGATAACTTAGCTGGTTCATCTTTTCCATTACCCTCAAATTCAAGCAGCACATCTGAAAACTCTTTCTTTTTTCCTCCACTGTCTTCTCGTTCCTTCATCCGTTCCTTGACTAACGTAGAGGCGATCTCTAGAGCTTTTCCCATTTCACAATGCATCTTCTTCTGAGAAATTGGGATGGACAGACCACTCCACGATCCTCATCATGACGGTGAAGAACTCAGAGGTCTCTTTCGATCCTGGATGGACTAAATCATGTGATAACACCAAATTCCCTAGCATATTAAACGTCGAGAGGAACAGAAATCGTGTTACCTCAATCCCACTTCACTTGATTTCTAGTGAATTCACTTCTTTCTCAATCCAATGAAGCATGTCATCAACACATTTCACCTGACATGCGCTGTTCCATTGATCTGTTTGTGCACAAACATTTCAATGGTGCATATCCGCCTTAGCATGCGTCAATACTTGCCATACGGGGATATAGCTAAGGACCCTAGCCTGTAGTCATGCACCAACATGGTGTCGATGATTTTACGCTCCCTGAAGGCAAAATCATGCTGTTCTTGAAAAACTCAGCAGCTCTTTGCCCTTTGCCAACTTGATCTGGCCATGTTAGTCTGAGATTGGCTCTCATTACAAAGTCATAATCATCAGTTATTTTTAATGGTTTCTCTTTTATCTAACAATTCTTCTGTCCCAAAATAAGTGTCAAACAACTAATTTTACTGTCGAAAACGTAATCTATAAATCACACACTGTTAAAACGTCAATAATAGATTTATATTTCTTGCTATTCTTGCTTATATGTTTGTTGTCACGATCCAAATAGGGAGTCGTGACCAGCACCTAGCATGAAGGTTCACCCCTCTTAAAAAATATCAACACGTAAAACTTCAATATTTTTAAAAAAAATTTCTTAGGTTTTTGGTACATTCATTCACATGTAGACCTATTTGTTTTTGTTGGAGTAACCATGTGAAAGTATTATTTTATAATTAGTTATAGTGTTGTTCAAGTTAAGATTTGCCTGCTCTAATGTTACCTTGAATTGAGTGATATTTTACTAAAAAGTTCGTAATTTTTCAAGAAATTTAGTATTTTGATACGTGTGTTGCACGTGTATACTGAATCATATAGAACATGTTATCATAAAATAATATTACCCCAGACCCCGACCCGAGCCCTTTTAAAGACTCGACCCCTGCACCGACCTCAAGATTCAACCCTGAGACCTGACCGAGACCCAGTATCTATTTTTGTAGGTCAACTTATTCTCATAAAGTAAAAATTGTGCCTTATCAGTGCACTGATTGTTGAAAGCTTGAAGGCAGTTCCTTTGGTCCATTTAGGCCTAGGATTTTGTCTGTTAACTGATCTTTTCCTTTGTGTCATGATCCTGATGCAACTTCATATTGTGGAGAGTTGATAAGGGCGGGTCATGCATGAGTCGACAGGCTTTTAAGCTAACAAACTTCTGAAGATGATGTGCACATGATATATTAGCGGAATCCCTCATCGAAATGTGAAAGTGAAGAGTTTTATGAGGCATAGCTCAAGTTGACATGGTACACCCATTTTTGGACTCGACGTTGGCATAGCCCAAAAGACAAATCTGTGAAGTCTACTAGGCCAAAGCACATAGTACGTGCCATGTGCTTGGGTCGTGACTATAATTCTGTATGCTTTCGTGGTACTATCTCGTAGTTTCCTTAGATTTGCATACCTAACTAGTTGGTTCTAAATTCGGCCATATGTACAGAGGCAAATCCAGGTTCTTACTAGGCTGTAAATATTCCAAACGTAAGCTTAAGATAACTCAAATGCATTAGCAGAACTAATATCTCAGCTTTTTATTACAAGAAAATTCACAAGAAAGTCAAATTTTATGCTCTGTGTGGCTTCATGTCTTAGCATCAAGGACAACCTTAAAGTGATTTTGGTTTACCAGATGTTTTTCTTGGTACTGCTGTCAAAGGATTGGATTTCCTCACTGTCATTCCCATCCTCTCCTTCATGTCCATTGATTTAGGAGTGACATTACTAGGAAGTTCCCAAGAGAATTCATGAAGCAACGAGCCTAAAACGAAGTGTAACATTCGATTACCTAAAGGAAGGCCTACGCACATCCTCCTGCCAGCACCAAATGGTAAAAACTCATAACATTGTCCTTTGAAATCAGTCTTCGAGTTAAGGAACCTCTCGGGCTTGAAATCCAAGGGGTCATCCCAGTATTCAGGATCTCTTCCAATTGCCCAAACGTTCACGAACACTTGAGTGTCTTCTGGTATGTCATACCCCATGAAATTAGTGTCATGCATCGCTCTTCTTGGCACTAAGAAAGGAAGGGGAGGATGTAATCTTAGCACTTCTTTAACCACAGCTTGCATATAAGGCAGATTGTCAATGTCACTTTCTTCAAACTTCCTTTGTCCGACAATTTCAAAGATCTCTGCTTTTACTCTTGCCATTGCTTCAGGGTGGCGTAGGAGCTCTGACAACGTCCATTCCACGCTGCTGCTAGTTGTCTCTGTTCCTGCTAAAAACAACTCCTGCATTTTTGTATCTAATCAAGATTAATCTTAAAACATGAATTATGTATAAGGGATAGTTGTCCCTGTGTGACCTTTAAGTCACGGGCTGATTCGTAGAATCAACCACTGAGGAAGACTGCCTAAATCACACCCTCTTGGGGTGCAGCCTTTCCTGAAGCCTACATGAACACAGGATGTTTTGCGCACCAGGCTGCCCCTTGCCCATTTTGTACATTGTACACTAGCATCTTAATGTCAAGGGTCATATGCTTTAAACTGTTAGATTTATGCTACAATTACTGCCTATGTTGAACTGATAATCTTGGAAAATTAGGGTAGAACACAACAAAATTCTATGACTTACCAATATGAATATGTTGATCTGATGTTCTGATAACTTAGCTGGTTCATCTTTCCCACTACCCTCAAATTCAAGCAACACATCTAAAAAATCTTTCTTTTTTTCTCCACCATTCTCGCGCTCCTTCATCCGTTCCTTGACAAATGTAGAGGCGATCTCCAAAGTTTTTCCTATTTCGCGATGCATCTTCTTCTTCGACCCCTGTAAATCGAACCTCCTAAGACATGGAAAAATGTCTGAGATATTTGGAGTGCCTGACAACACCATGATCTTCATCGTGGCATTGAAGAACTCAGAAGCCTTTTCCGATCCTGGACCGACTAAATCACGCGACAACATCAAATTCCCTAGCATATTAAACGACGAGAGGAACACAAATTGCGTTACCTCAATCCCACTTCCGTTGACTTCCACTGAATTCACTTCTTTCTCAATCCAATGAAGCAAGTCATCCACACATTTTCGCCTTATGTGCACCGTTTCATTGATCCTTTTGTGCACAAACATTTCAACTGTGCATATCCGCCTTAGCACGCGCCAATACGTGCCATACGGGGCTATAGCTAATGACCCTAGGTTGTAGTCATGAACCAACATGGTGTCGATGATTTTGCGCTCCGCGAAGGTGAAATCATGGTTCTTGAAAAACTCAGCAGCTGTCTTGGCTGATAAAATTGCCATGGTCCTGACAGAGCCAATTTTGAACCATACAACAGGGCCATATTTTTGTTTAAATCCTGCAATTGTTTGATATGGCAATGTTCCAAGATCAAACATGCTGCCAAAAATTGGCAAACCAGGTGGTCCTGGTGGTAACTTGTAAGAAGAAGAATTTCTTTTGGAAAATACTATGATTAGAGTTGGTACTATGATGATTATTGACCAAACAACATAGTTCCACTCCCACTCCATTTTTGTGTGTTGCTTCTTTGTTTTGTGTGTTGGAGAATATCACTAGAGTACACCATTATTTATAGATATTAGAGAATGTCACACAATAAGAGTCTATCCATCCATAACACAAAATATTTTAGTAATTACCCTCTATGTTGCTCGGACTGTTCAAAAATATTGTCAGATTCTGCAAAAGATGCATTATTTTTGAAGGATCCGATATGCATTTGTTGGCATATATGAAGAGTTTGTGCAATATAGATTACATCGTTGGTACTACAACAACATACCTAGTGTAATCCCATAGAAATGGGGTCTGAGAGGATAAAACGTACACAAATCCTTCCATTATATTGAAGGCAGAGAGGTTGTTCCCAATAGAGGTAGTAGTTGCTCCGACACTCCATCGATTTCAGTTTATGCGACACTAATTCTGTATTTTCTAGTAGAGGCGAATCTAGAATTTAATTTTTATTGGCTAAACCTTCGAGTTTTTTAGTATTAAACCTGTTATATTTAAAAGTTATGGGTTCATACCTGTTAGTCATTAAATATTTCATGAATTTTGGTGACTGAGATTCATTTCATTAAGGATAAAAAAGAAATTTTAAAGTTAAATTATTTCCAATCAGAGTAAGGTGACATTCTTTTTGGGACAAACCAAAAAAGAAAGGGTGCCATATAAAATGCGTCAGAGGGAGTATAATATATTTAAAATGATAAATTTAATTTTTTTAAAACTTCATACGATATCAAGTACCTCGTATAAATTGAAACGGACAAAATAGGATGTATTGAACTTGCTGTTTGCTAACTTCGAATATTCGTTGATTATAATAATAAGATTTTCTTAACAAAATATAGGTTTATTATATTATCATATGCCGACTTCCATGCAACCTTTAATATTTTTTTAATAATTTTAAAACTGAATTAACTGCATTTTTTAAGGTATTAAATAGGACTTGATTTGTCCATGTTAGTCTGAGATTATCACAAAGTCATTATCATCGGTTAATTACAGGGTACGTGTTGAACTCATACGTCACATGTTTATTTAACTGTTCTTTTATTATTGTAGCTCCGTTATGAATCTACATGATCCTCGTCATTAGTTAATATCAAATTTTTATTAAAAAATATCAAAATATAAAGAAGTAAATTCACGAAGAAGTTTAATTTGTGACCAAATTATTTAAGTTTTTCATAATTTAACAAACAAAAATAAAAAACATCATTTTTCTAAATGATAGGCGTCAAACAAAGATAATTTAACCGTGAAATATGAAATAATTTAAGATAATTTAAATTATATATACCGACAACATCGAACTTTTACAATATTACTCTATTTTACCTATGGCTAGTAATATCTATTATTTATAAGATTATAGTATATCATGTTTCTTACGAAATTCTTTAATTTGATGATATAATTTTTTTTAATGCAAATCATGTATATAATTTAAGGATTTAAGTTTTATATATATGGATCTTCTTGCTGTTGTTGTTGTTGTTTTTTTTTTTTTTTTTTTTTTGTGTGGTGGAGGCCTGGTAGGATTTTATGGGCCAAGGAATAGGAAACAGTCGATTTCGGCAGTTTTCTGTGGGTTTTAGCCCACGGATTCTGGCGCTGCCTGGGGCTCCGGCGCGACATTCCCAAAAAATCATATGAATAGGTCCACAACGAGCCCAACAAGGGGCCCAGGTGGCCCGACGACATTGGCGGTGGCCTGGTAGGATTTTATGGGCTAAGGAACAGGAAACAGACGATTTCAGCAGTCTTTTGTGGGTGTTAGCCCTCAGATTCTGGCGCTGCATGTGGCTCCAGCGTAACATTCTCGAAAAATCAGACGAGTGGGTCCACAACGAGCCCATCAAGAGGCCCAGGTGGCCCGACAATGTTGGCGGAGGCCTGACAGGATTTTATGGGCCAAGGAATAGGAAACAAACGATTTCGGCAGCTTTTTGTGGGTGTTAGCCCACGGATATTGGCTCTGCATGGGGCTCCGGCGCAACGTTCCTAAAAAATCATACTGCTGCATCCGCAAGAGTCCGACAAGAGGTCAGGTGGCCCGACGGCATTAGCGGAGGCCTGGTAGGATTTTATGGGCCAAGGAACAGGAAACAGGCGATTTCGCCAGTTTTTTGTGGGTGATAGCTCACAGATTCTGGTGCTGTATAAGGCTCCGGTGCAACATTCCCAAAAAATTATATGAGTGGGTCTGCTAAGAGCCCGACAAGTCCCCAGGTGGGACGACGACGTTGGCGGAGGCCTGGTAGGATTTTATCCGCCAAGGAACAGGAAATAGGTGATTTCGGTAGTGTTTTGTGGGTGTTAGCCTACAGATTCTGGCGCTGCATGAGGCTCCGGCACAACATTCTCAAAAAATCATACGAGTGAGCCCGCAATGAGCCGGACAAGAGGCTTAGGTGGCCCGGCGACGTTGGTGGAGGCCTAGTAGGATTTTATTGGCCAAGAAACAGGAAACAGGCGATTTCGGTTGTTTTCTGCGGGTGTTAGCCCACGAATTCTAGCGTTGCATGGGGCTCTGACACAACATTCTCGAATAATCATACGAGTGGATCCGCAACGAGCCCGGCAAGAGGCCTAGGTGGCCCGTCGGCGTTGGTGGAGGCCTGGTAGGATTTTATGGGCCAAGGAGTTGAAAAAAAGGGATTTCGACGATTTTTTGTTCTTGTTAGCCCACGATTCTGGTGCTGCAAGGGGCTTCGACGCAACATTTTAGAAAAATCATACGAGTGGGTTTGCAAGGAGCCCGACAAGAGGCCTAGGTGGCCCGGTTGGCGGAGGCCTATAGGATTTTTTGGGCCACGAATTCTGGCGCTGCATGGGGCTCCGACGCATACATTCTTGAAAAATTATTCGAGTGGGCCCGCAAAGAGCCCGGCAAGAGGCCCAGGTGGCCAGGCAGCGTTGACGGAGGCCTAGTATGATTTTATAGTCCAAGGAACAGGAAACAGACGATTTCAGCAGTTTTCTATGGTTGTTAGCCAACGAATCCTGGCGCTGCATGGGGCTCCGATGCAACATTTTGGAAAAATCATACGAGTGTGTCCGTAATGAGCCCGGCAAGAGGCCTAGGTGGCCCGGGGGGTGTTTGCGAAAGCCTGGTAGGATTTTATGGTCCAAGGAACAAGAAACAACTAATTTCAGCAGTTTTCTGTGGGTGTTAGCCCACGAATTTTGGCACTGCATGTGGCACCGGCGCAACATTCTCAAAAAATCATATGAATGGGTCCGGGAACGAGCTCGACAAGAGCCCAGGCGGCCCGGTGGCGTTGGCAGAGGCCTAGTAGGATTTTATGTGCCAAGGAACAAGAAACATGCGATTTCGACAGCTTTCTGTGTGTGTTAGCCCACTGATTCTAGCGTTGCATGGGGCTCCAACGTACACATTCCTTAAAATCATATGAGTGGGTCCACAAAGAGCCCGACAAGAGGCCTAGGTGGCCCGGCGGCATTGGAGTAGGCCTGGTAGGATTTTTATGGTCCAAGGAACAGGAAATAGGCGATTTTGACAGCTTTTTGTGGGTGTTAGCCCACGGTTTCTGGTGCTGCATGGGGCACCGGCGCAACATTCTCAAAAAATCATACGAGTGGATCCGCAATGAGCCCAGCAAGAGGCTCAGGTGGCCCGATGGCGTTGGCGGAGGCCTGGTAGAATTTTATGGGCCAAGGAACAGGAAATAGGCGATTTCGGCAGTTTTCTGTGGGTATTAGCCTATGATTCTGATGCTGCATAGGGTTCCGGCACAATATTCCCAAAAAATCATACCAGTAGGTCCATAACAAGCCCGGCAAGAGGCCCAGGTGGCCTGGCAGTGTTGGCGGAGGCCTGGTAGGATTTTATGTGACAAGGAACAGAAAACAAGCGACTTCGACAGTTTTCTATGGCTGTTAAGCAACAGATTCTGGCGCTACATGGGGTTCCGGCACAACTTTCTCAAAAAAATCATATGAGTGGATTCGCAGCTGGGATGGCAAGAGGCCCAGGTGGCGCGGCGACGTTGGTGGAGGCCTGGTAGGATTTTATGGGACAAGGAACAGGAAACAGGCGATTTCGACAGTTTTCTGTGTCTGTTAGCTTATAAATTCTGGCACTGCATGGGGCTCTGGCGCAACATTCTCAACAAATCATACGAGTGGGTCTGCTACGAGCCCGGCAAAAGGTCTCGATGGCCCGGCGGCCTTGGCGGGGCCTAGTAGGATTTTATGGGCCAAGGAACAGGAAACATGCAATTTCGGCAGTTTTCCGTGGGTGTTAGCCCATGGACTCTGGCGCTGCATGGGGCTCTGGCGCAATATTCCCGAAAAATTATACGAGTGAGTCCGCAACGAGGCCGGCAAGGGGCCCAGATGGCCTGGCGACGTTGGCAGAGTCCTAGTAGGATTTTATGGGTCAAGGAACAAGAAACAGGCGAAATCGCCTATTTTCCTGTTCCTTGGCCCATATAATATGAGAGGAAGTAATAATTAGCATGACACTTGTGTTGATTCTAGCTAATACTCCCTCCGTCCTATTTTATTTGAATTTGTAAGGTAATGGACACATATTAAGGAAAACATTCAAAGACAAAATTTAGACCATACTTTCCACTATTGCCTTTTGCAAAGTCATAAATATGTAGTGTAATTTATCTCCTAGAAAATATAAAATTTCAATAAATGAAAGGGCAAATATGAAAAATTTTCAAACATGCCTCTTGAACTTTGAACAATTCAATTATTTTAATATTGAAAAAAACCTTAAAAATTCAATTCAATTAATTTAAGACAGAGCGAGTATATACAGATCTTGCTAAATCTTTTTGTGTAAGTAAAAGTGGATTAGTTTAAACTCATACGTGACATATTGCGCTCTTATCATTAGATGGATCAAAGTCCAAGAGACTCACTTTTTCACATATTTATGAGGAACCTTCAAGGATAAATGATGTTTACTTAATCGTTCTTTCATTATTGTAATTTTGTTATCAATTTATATCATCCTCATCATCAACTAGCTAATAATACTAAATGTTGTTTTAAGTGGCAGAGCTAAAATCTTTATTACGTGATATCAAAATTTAAAGAAGTAAAAAAAGTCAATATATGATATATATAAATTTCTGGATCAAATTATTTAATTTTTTCATAATTTAATAAATTCATTTTTTTAAATGGTAGGTGTTGTAATGCTGGAATATACCAATTATATATTCTTCCAGCTTTCCATGTCACATAGGACAAATGTATTTTGTGTTTTTTTAAATTGAAAAATATAAATTATTAACCATGTGTCCAGGACTATATTTTTGTTTTCTTTAATTGAAAAAGTAAAAGTGGATCTCAAATAACTAATAGTTTGCAATCGTGACATACGAATAATTTAAGATTACATATTTATATTTCTTATGAAATTCTTTAATCGATGATATAATATTTTTTTTTAATGCAAATCATGTATATAATTTAAGGATTTAAGTTGGATCTTGCTCTTTTTTTTTATTATCAATAAAAATTGACATGTGGTAAAACGTCAGGATCAAGCTTTAGATGATTTGAATGTATAAATATTTTTTTTTAAAAACAATTAATCATTTGTAAGCTAGTTCACATGGCATCATAAAATTATCATACAAGTTTTACACAGGAATCTACGACACATTAGAACGTCTTTATCGATAATCTTTTACTTTGACAACATCTAGAATTTCTCGATCAATGTGATATCTCACACCGTATAAATTTTTAATCCTTTCCCTTCTTACTAAAATTACAAAATGTTCTTGTGAGTTATTGCCAATATCGAGTATATATATAAGTAGTGATTTAAAATTCAGAGGTTAATCATACTCTAGCAACTTTGTGTTAAGCAGAGTGTGATGATCTTCAAGATGGTGAAAAAGTTGACATATAAGTCACTCTTAGTACTGCTATACGTCTCCTCGCTGTATTCTTTCTAATTATAAGATTTAAAATATAACAAAATAAATGTATAAATAAATTAATTGAATTCAACATCTACTACGAATACATACATGCAATTTGTCAACGCTTTGTGCCCCTAGCTAGTTAGCTCCTCTCCCATTGTTAGAGTGTACAACTTAAACTCAATATTTTAATGAATATTTAATTTGGGGTTATTGCCCAGCTCCTGACGTTAAAATAAACAAGTTTTTTTTTTAATAAATACAATAGTTGTTGACATTTCAGAATATGCTTAATTAAGGGACCACATCATCATTATTAAACACAAAAATTAATCATCTTGTTCTTCCTCAAATTATTGGGGGAAAAAATGGATATTTACATGCTTTGTTCTACTATAATCTTTTTATTATTAGCTTTGATCTTCTTGATTTACCCAAAAAAATCATCCTTTTCTAAGTACAATTTACCTCCTGGACCAAATGGATGGCCAATTTTTGGTAACATGTTTGATCTTGCTGGATCAGCACCATACAAGAAAATTGCATGTTTGAAAGAAAAATATGGTCCAATTTTATGGCTAAAAATTGGTTCATCAATGAACACAATGGTAATTCAAACAGCAAATTCAGCAAGTGAATTATTCAAAAACCATGATGTTTCATTTTCAGACAGGACCATAGTTGATGTCAATTTAGCACATAATTACTATAAAGGGTCAATGGCTTTAGCCCCTTATGGTAATTATTGGCGATTTTCGAGGCGAATTTGCACCGTTGAACTGTTCGTACACAAAAGGATAAACGAGACAACACACATCAGGCAAGAGTCCGTTGATACAATGCTTCGATGGATTGAGGAAAAAGCTAGCTCATCAGGAGGAGGAGAGGGGATTGAAGTGACACGTTACATGTTCCTTGCCTCGTTTAATATGTTAGGTAGCATGATTTTTTCTAAGGACTTAGTGACAGATCCAGAATCTAAACAAGGGTCAGAGTTTTTTAACGCGATGATTGGGATCATGGAGTGGGCCGGCGTTCCGAATATTTCGGATATTTTTCCATGTCTAAAAATGTTTGATGTACAAGGTTTAAGAAAAAAAATGGAACGTGACATGGGAAAAGGTAAAGAAATTACTAAGAAATTTATTGAGGAACGTATTGAAGAAAGAAAAAAAGGTGAAAAGAATAGATCAATTAAAGATTTATTGGATGTATTGATTGATTTTGAAGGCAGTGGAAAAGATGAACCAGATAAATTATCAGAAGATGAAATCACAGTGATTATCTTGGTAAGTTCTATACTCTCTCGTCTCAAATTATCTATCGTGATCTTAAAAATATCTTTAGAAAAAAGTATTTTTCGTTATCGTTCAATTGTTTTATGACGGGAAATATAGTTAATCCTAGGATTTCGTCTAGAGTTCTAAATTTTTACTTCCACTATTCCATTTTACATTATATGGCTCAGTGGACAAATGTCAGATTGACTAATTTTTAGTGCCAATTTAAACATAGAATCTTCTAATTTTTGTAAATTTATATATTTAAAAACTATATAAAAATAAAAAGTACTTTAAGCTACACTAATGAACAACTCAAAATATTCAAAAGATAATAAAAGAATATGATAAAACAGTTATTTTCCGTTCGAAATAATAATAGTATCACATAATATGGAATATAGGATGTATAACTTTATATCTCGAAAGAATTTGACTTATGTACGCTGCTAATATGAAGAATTTTTACATTATCATTTTTTACCCTAATTTTCAAGACTACAGATTCTGCTTTTCATAGAGAATTTCCTATACATGTTTATTAGGTGACCTAATATATAGTAAAACAAATATTTTTTACATAGATGATGTATATAAATTAAACTTATCTTGAAATTGAATTTGCACATGAAATTTTCTAGGAAATGTTTCTAGCTGGAACAGAAACAACTAGTAGCAGTGTGGAATGGGCATTAACTGAGCTATTGCGCCATCCACAAGCAATGGCCAAAGTGAAATTAGAAATTTCACAAGTAATTGGTCCTAATAAAAAGTTCGAAGAGTGTGACATAGACAGTCTACCTTATATGCAAGCTGTGGTCAAGGAGACACTACGTTTACATCCTCCACTCCCTTTTTTGATTCCAAGAAAAGCAATTCAAGACACAAAGTTCATGGGGTACGACATACCAAAAGGGACTCAGGTGCTTGTGAACGTCTGGGCAATTGGAAGAGATCCTGAACACTGGGACGATCCTTTTGAGTTCAAGCCTGAGAGGTTTCTTGAATCAAAAGTAGACGTTAAGGGGCAAAACTATGAGTTGATTCCATTTGGTGCTGGACGAAGAATGTGTGTTGGCCTTCCTTTAGGTCATCGCATGTTGCATTTCGCGTTTGGATCTTTGCTTCATGAATTCGATTGGGAGCTTCCTCATAATGTTTCTCCTAAGTCCATTAACATGGAGGAGAGTATGGGAATTACAGCAAGGAAAAAACAACCTTTGAAAGTGATACCAAAAAAAGCTTGAAATAATTAGTTGTGTATTTCTCATATGAATTATTGGTTTGGTTGAGAGTCATTGAGATTGGTAGTAGATATGATAGTTTGTATTAAATCATGTAAATTTAATATAATTTTAAGACATATTATAGATAACTATTTATAAAACATATATAATACAAGTTTTATTAATGGATAATCCATTTATCACACACTTCAATACACATTGAGTCAATTTCTTATCAAATAAGCACAATATATTTTTAAACACTTATAATGCATGTATATTGCATGCATAATTCACTTTTAAGACAAGTGCAGATTTATCATAACATTGCTATATATTGCTATAAATGATAATAAATAAAAAGTATTGCTAAAATTAATAAATATTTTTTAAAAAGTACTCGTCCAAGTAATTTCTTCAAAAAAAAAACAACTAGACCAATGCGTAAGATATAGTTTGTCTGTTCATTTTTACCTGTTCACTATATTAAAAATATTTTTTCACTGTTAACTGATAATAACATAAGCATATTAAGAGAGTAAAACTTTTAATGGCTCAGTTGATTGACTAGCTACTTGAACTTTCACATTATTGTACGTGGGAGTTTGATTCCCATATAGTAATCGTCATTAACTAACCTATTTTTTCATTCTCCTATCCCAATTGTGTTTTGAGGATTTTTCATAAAAACCATAAGTATATGTGCTAATCACTTAAGGCAACGAATGACAATTCCAATTTCATCCAATATATCCGATAACAATTTCATCCTGTATATCAACATATCAAGTATTGGACCATATAATGACACCTCAAAATAAAATAAAAAACACTACATTCCATCATGCTCAAAGGGATACATTACAATTTAATCTGCAACTTCCATTTATTCCTTGTTTTTACACTTTTTTTTTTTTTTATGTACAAACAGGTATAGCCCTTAATGGAATTGCTTTCTTCAAAGTCATCCCCATTCTTTCATTCATGTCCAAATCTTCTGAGTTCACTCCATTAGGTAAAACCCAATCAAACTTGTGTAGGACTGACCCTAAAGCAAGTGGTAACATACGCGAAGCAAGGGGAACGGCAGGGCACATTCTTCGACCAGAACCAAAGGGTATGAACTCAAAGTGATGACCCTTATAATCCAGCATATTAGGTTCCAAGAATCTTTCTGGCTTAAACTTTAAAGGGTCTTTCCAAGTCTTTGGATCCCTACCAATCGCCCAAACGTTCACAAGAATTTGGGTTTCTTTTGGGATGTGATAGCCTAACATGGTGCAAGAATCCATGGCCATGTGTGGGACTAAGAAGGGAAGTGGAGGGTGTAACCTTAGGGTTTCTTTGATCACCGCGCTTAAGTAAAGAAGCTTGTCTAAGTCTTCTTCTTCTAGCTTATTCGAGGGGTTGATAACTCTTCTTAGCTCAGCTTGAACTTTTTGGAGAGTAGTAGGGTTGTGGAGGAGCTCCGCCATTGCCCATTCTAACGTGCTTGTAGTTGTATCCGTTCCAGCTGTGAACATCTCCTGTAGTTGTAAAAATTCTTGTTAGATTCAAACTGCATTAATATGCATTAGATTTCAAAACATTTGAGAGTACTTACAAAAAGAATGACATTAATGGTTCGAGATGAAAACGTACAAGGACCTTCCACGCCATCACCACGATACTGAAGAAGTAGGTCTAAGTAATCCTTTTTTCTCTCTCCACCATTTTCCATATCGTCCATTCTTTCTCTAAGAAATCCAGCCGCGATATCAAATGCCTTTTGCACATGGAATTGCGTTTTCCTCCTAATACCTTGTGGATCAAGCCATCTCAACACAGGGAAATAGTCCGCGATATTAGGTTTTCCTGCAAACTCCATAACTTTCCCTGCATGGTAAAAAAACTTTGCACCCCTCTCCGATTTTGGATCCGCTAAGTCTTTTGAGATCATAAGGTTTCCGATTAGGTTAAAAGACATTAAGAAGAAAAACCTCCCAACGTCAATGGAAGTTGTGCCTGAGTTCCCTGCGTCTTCCATGAATTTAAGCATTTGATCGATGCATTTTGTACGTATACCTCTCATGGCATCAAGGCGACTTGTAATGAAGAACTCTGTCGTGCATAATCTCCTCAACATACGCCATTGTGGACCGTATTGATTAGTGATGAGTGAACCCTCATTTCCCAAATTGCCTTTCATGGATTCGTAAATCTTTCTACCTGCACATCATCATTTTCGAAACACTTTTGGTCCTGATTTTAGTCTTTGTGATATCTGACTAAGTACTTTTATATGCAATTAATTGAAATGTGAATTCTTATTCACAAATTTATCATAATTATTAACCATTTCGTTATGATGAATTTGTGTTGTTACTTCATATTTAACAATAACACGGTTTTAAAAAGGTCCAAGTATAACATACTTCCTCCATAGAGGACAAAATCAACTAATTATAAGTTAAATGTATTTTGTAAAATATCACAAGAAACAAAATCAGAATTTATAGCCCCTCAAAAAATTCTACCAACGATTAATTAACACCCAAAAATGTAGTATAATGATAAATAAAATTAGTGAAAATAATAAGAGATAATATTGCAGAATCTATTTTATATATACCAAAAATATATCCTCATAGAGTCGGGCGATGAAAATCATGGGAGATCAAAGTGCAAATTCTTCTACATGCATATAGAACATCCATATATAGTTGGTGAAACTCATGAAAGACCAGGGTGTGAATTTCACAATAAATATGAAAAAACATGATCACATATAATTGAGGCATGCGTAAGCTGAAATCATCACTAACCTGCAAGCACTATGTCATGATTCTTGAACATTTCACGAGCCATTTCATTTGAAGAAATAACCACTGTGGTCATTGAACCTAACCAAAGAGTCATTATAGGACCATATTGGTTGGCCAATTTTGCAAATGATACATGAGGTGCAAATCCTGATTGAAAAATGCTGGTCACTATTTGCCACCACCGCGGTCCCGGTGGCAACCGCCCATATTCTTCCAGTCGTCGCTGTCGTCGCTCGGTTGTTATAGCCCATGCTACCCATGCAAGTAAAAGTAGGATCAATCCTAAGATCTCATACTCCATTTTGCTTTTAGTGGGCGCTTTAGGGTTTTGACAAAGAGGCGAATCTATGATTTGAACAATCTGTATATCAAAAGAAAATAATGTTAGGGTTGTGGTTCTTCTTGACTTAGGTCAATTTTTTGAGTTTCGGTGCTTGAATTGAATTTTTGATAATTCCATTCGGTCCGTAACATGTTTTATAATTAATATTGCACTGACCGTGAACCTCTTCACAGTCCGTGAAACCCTCTCGTAAAAGTTGATTGCACTGATAGATTTTACTAAAACAGGCATAACTTCTTGTCTCGAATTTGGAATCAGGTGATTTCAAGATAATTCAAAGACCTTTACGGTGACAGACGAATTTATGATTTGAAGTATATATGAATTCTTAGAACAATGTCAAATTAGACAGCTCGATGGCCTATGATGTCTAAAATAAATATACAATAATAACAGAATTCTCCAATTAAATATTTATAAACAATTTCTAATATATATATTCAAAATCTAAATAAAGATCATTGGGTTCTAGTGGACGGACGGATTATATATCATATAATCATATTGTAGATGCCCTCCATATGTCTGTTTTTAAATTTTATTTAACTAAAAATAAAAGAAAGCTCCTTGTTTTTTTTTCTTGAGGTGGATGACTAAAGATTTGAGAATCAAGTATATTGATTAAGAAAGCTAGGGTTTTAAATCATGAGGTTCTTGGATAATATATATATATTAACTAATTAATCATTGCTATCTTATTTAATTTTATCTAAAATTTGTCAAATAAAATAATTAATCATTGCTATATTATTTAATTTTATCTAAAATTTGTCAACTATTTACACGAATTTCGACACACATAATAATTTTTAATAGTGGAAATAAGGTACTCCCTTCATTCTATTTTTGCAGTCATAATTTTTAATTTTTTCATCATATTAATTAGTAATGCATAAAACCATATTATATTACTTTAAAAAGTATAATCCAGTGCATTTAGAGTAATATATATATATATATATATATGCACGAGCATCATCAGATTAAAAAAAGAACATATATATTGGATTTTATGTACGTAATAATCCTACCTTTATCATGCATTTTATTATTCATTAACTCAATTAGAATCTATATATATATATATATATATATATATATATATATATATACACACACACACACGTTTAGGTAACTTTTTATGAGAAAAAGGTATATCATTTGAACCCCCTTGCTTCTTGTTCACTCTCGGCGGG
>JAPFFP010000113.1:2837540-2856542 GCA_026153255.1 Solanum medicagineum | reverse complement strand
AAAAAGCTAAATATTTTTTTTAAAAAAAAAACTAAAAATCATCTAAAATAAAAGGAGTAGATAAAGGAAAAGAACACTCTTTTACCTCATGTCCATTTTTTTTTCTTACCCCCCTTTTTTCTTTAGTTGATTCCATTTGCTATGGGAGTGGAGAAAAAGAACAATCATTTCCATAAAACCACCTCTCATATGCTCATGCACCATCTTTAATCATTTCCCCAATTTTTCTTTTCTTCTATCCCAAAATAATAATTATAATAATAATATATTCAACTGAATTTTTTTAATTAATGATCAGAAGCGAATGCAGAATTTAAAGTTATTCTAATATTTTAAAATTGGTATATATAATATTTGACCTAAATATTACTAAATCTTAACGAGCGTCTGTCATTAATGAAGGCAGTTTTTAAGTAACTGTTAAAGTTGTTATCTGTGACCAAGTTGTTACGATGCCAAGCCTTGAAAATAGCCTCTCCCAGAAATATAAGGTAAGATTATGTACATTTGACCCTTGTGATCGGACTCTTCCCCCAACCCTACGCTAGTGCCTCGAGCTTGCCCTTTGAGTGTCTACCATTAATAGGAGTACATCACTTTTGTAATAGATCAATAATGATAGATAAAAACTTATATCATTCATATACTCTTTATGACTTAGAGTTCACTTGGTCGTTTGGTTGGGAGTAAGTTATTCTAGGATTAACTATCCCCATATTATTTTGAGATAAAATTATTTCATCATATATATATATATATATACCTCCAATTAAACGCAAAATAATATAATTTTATATGTTATACCTCACGTCAAACGATTTTTTACATGTCTTCTCATTTGATTTAAAATTATTATAATTGTGAGATCATTTTTGTCATTTTCTTATCCTCAACATTGTCTTCTCCCTCCCTCATAATATCTTACTTACAAAGGGAAAGACCAAACAAAAAGACATTGTACACAAATTTAACTTTATTGTACTGTTTTCTTCTAAAATGCACTCAATCTAATCTACACATTGTCCACAAATTCAACTTTTTGGGGAGTACAAAATTCCTTATGTATGATATATGATGAATATATTATTTTTGTAACTAAACTATACTAGTTAATTATATAAATTATCTTCTTATTGTACTCACTTAACAAAAAAAAAAAAAGAAGAGGGGGGTGGTGGTGGTGGGTGTGATTTATGAGAATAATTTTGAAAATAAGTGATCTTGAATATTTATTTCACTTGTTTTATGGACAAATTTAAGTTTAACAATTTTTCTTATAAGCATAATCTCTTATTTTTAACTTAGAAAATTTGCATGTGAGGCAAGTGAGAAATTAAAAGTTGAAGATCAATTATTTTCAACTTTAATGGGTAACTTCTCAATAGATTACAATAATAACATATTCGGTATTAGTGGCAGATCCAAGATTTAAAAAGTGTGAGTTTTCATTTGGCAGGTGTATTTTTATTGAGGACCAAAGCACTTATGGGATTTCTTGTTCACTGGGCGTTTATCTTTGTATTTATATAATTTTTGCATATTTTCTATATAGATACACAATTTTTTTGCGTCAATAGGTGCTCGAGCAACCAATACATACAACGTAGCTCCGCCCCTGTTCTGTATAACTCCACAAGCGAATTTGAAAGAAAGTGAGATGTACATTTACTTTACCCTTATCTTACGATAATACAAAAAGTGTTTCTACCAGATCTTCGACTCAAATAAAACAAATCAAAGCAAATTTGAAGAGGACGATATAAAAGTGAAAACATCATTTTGAAAAATAATTAGAAAAATGAATAGTAGTAACAATAACAACTAATACGATAATGAAAAAAAAGATTTTAAATAAATTAATATATAATAGTATGATATAAATATCAAATACGAATAAATTTTTACCGACACGACAAATTCAAATTGTTTGTACTCTTTTGTTCCATAAATCTCACACTTCCCGCGCTCTATGCCTTGAACCCAAAAAATGAACCCTTTTTCCTCCTCCGTTCTCCTCCTTACACTTCTCATCTCCGCCGTGGCTGCCGCCGTGGACGGCGACAACGACACCGCCGCACTCCTTCTCTTCCAGTCTCAAACTGACATCCACGGTACTCTCCTTCACAATTGGACACTTCCGGCGAACTCCACCACCGCATGCTCAGCTCAATGGCTTGGTGTAAAATGCATAAACAACCGTGTCTCGGCCGTAATTCTCCCTTCGTTCAATCTCCGGGGACCCATTACAGCTCTCTCTTCTTTATCCTTACTCCGGCTTCTAGACCTCCGTAACAATCGCCTTAACGGAACCCTCAAACCTATTACCCAATGTACTAATCTTAAGCTCATTTACCTCTCCGGTAACGATTTTTCCGGCGAAATTCCGCCGGAAATTTCCTCCCTCCACCGTCTCCTCCGTCTTGACGTTTCAAATAACAATCTAGAAGGTTCAATTCCGAGCCAGATTGCTAACCTGACCCGATTACTCACACTTCGTTTACAGAACAATGAACTTTCTGGAACAATCCCAAAATCCCTAAATTCTCTTCAAAATCTTAAAGAATTGAACTTTTCGAATAATGAGCTTTATGGGTCTGTTCCAAATGGTTTATACAATCATTTTGGTGAAAATAGTTTTGAAGGAAATGAGGGGTTGTGTGGAATTGGGAATTTACCTCAATGTTCATATACAGGGGCAATAGTTCCTTCAAACCCTAGTTCTTTGCCTACAACTCCCACTGCATCAATCGAAGAACCCCACGAAAAATCTCGAAAAGGGTTAAATAGAGGAGGGGTGGTAGCAATAGTGATGGTAAATGTGGTGGCATTGTTAGTTATAATGTCATTTTTGGTAGCATATTACTGTGGGAAGTATTCAAGAACTCAGAGTTTTTCAATGTCTGGAAGCGAGTGTGGGAAGAGGAGGAGTAGTTATTCGAGCGAAAAGCGAGTTTATGCTAACAACAATGGTGGTGGTGATAGTGATGGTACAACAGGTACTGATAGGAGTAGACTCGTGTTTTTCGATAGGAGGAAGCCATTTGAGCTTGAGGAATTGTTAAGGGCATCAGCTGAGATGCTTGGTAAAGGGTGTTTAGGTACTGTTTATAAGGCAGTTCTTGATGATGGGATTACAGTTGCTGTAAAAAGATTGAAAGATGCAAATCCATGTGCAAGAAAGGAGTTTGAACAGTATATGGATGTTATTGGGAAACTTAAGCATCCAAATTTGGTGAAGCTTAGAGCTTACTATTATGCTAAGGAAGAAAAATTGCTTGTTTATGACTATTTGCCTAATGGAAGTTTGCATTCACTTCTTCATGGTAATTGTTAAAGATTGTTCTTTTTTGTGGTTAAGGTTTATATTGCTCCGACTCTTCAAAAATGTCTTACAGATGTGCGTCAGATCGTTCAAAAATAGTGCATTTTTGGAGAATCTGACGCGGGTGAGGCTTATTTTGTAATTCAAGATTGTCTCTTTTTTTTTTTTTGGGGGGGGGGGGTTGTTAAGGTCTATTTTGCACGTACTTTTCAAAAATGTCAACGGGTGTCTCGTATCCTCTCCAGAAATAGTGGATTTTTGGAAGAGTCCGAGCAACGTAGGTTAAGATACTGATATTTGATGTGTGTGTTTTCTTGATTTTAATAGGAAACAGAGGACCAGGGAGGATTCCATTGGATTGGACAACAAGGATTAGCTTGGTGTTAGGGGCAGCTAGAGGGCTAGCTCACATTCATGAAGAGTATGCAGATTCAAGAATCCCACATGGGAATGTGAAATCATCTAATGTGTTGCTTGACAAAAATGGAGTGGCTTGTATATCTGATTTTGGGTTGTCATTGCTTTTGAACCCTGTTCATGCCATAGCTAGATTAGGAGGATACAAAGCGCCCGAACAATCTGAAATCAAGAGGCTATCTCAAAAATCTGATGTTTATAGCTTTGGAGTACTGTTATTGGAAGTACTCACTGGTAGAGCTCCCTCAGAGTACCCTTCACCGACTAGGGCTCGCGTTGAGGAGGAAGAATTGGCTGTGGATTTGCCTAAATGGGTTCGATCAGTAGTGAGGGATGAGTGGACTGCTGAAGTATTCGATCAAGAATTGTTGAGGTACAAGAACATAGAGGAGGAATTGGTGTCAATGCTACATGTAGCCATGGCATGTGTAGTGTCACAACCCGAAAAAAGGCCTACTATGGTTGAAGTTGTTAAATTGATTGAAGAGATCAGAGTTGAACAATCTCCATTAGGTGAAGATTATGACGAATCGCGCAATTCTCTTTCCCCTTCCCTTGCCACAACCGAAGATGGACTCCCCGGTTACTAATTTTCGATCATCGTGGCATTCATGTTTCATAGTCCTAATAGTATTTGTTCAAATTTGCAGCATCTTACTGCAAATTTGTGAAGTCCAATATGTTTATCAGTAGTTATTTGGTTGCTTTGTGTTATTCCAAATTGCTGCACTTTTAGGAAAATCAAATGATCCAACAAGCCTCTAAGAGTGCAGCAATCAGTCCATTGTGTAGTTTTTCCTTAATGTAATGTAATGTTAATTCTTTGTATTTAATTCATTTTCAAAATTTGTGTTCCAAGCCAAAGCTCTACTCCACTAGCTCCATGATTAGCATTGTTTGACTTTACATTCAAAGTCGAGGATCTACCAGAAACAATCTCATACCTTACATAGCTAGAGGTAATGTTTACGCACATTCTTTTCTCTTCAGACTTGGCTTGTAGACTTATACTATTGGAAACAGTCTCCTACCTTATTAAGGGTAGAGGTAACGTGTGGGTACACGTTTTATCCTTTTCAGACTCTAGTTCTAGTATTATACTATTGGAAACAATCTCCTACCATACAAGGGTAGAGGTAATGTTTACGCATATTCTATTTTCTTCAGACTTCACTTGTAGGATTATACCAGCGGAAACAGTCTCCTACCTTACTAAGGGTAGAGGTAATGTTTACGTATATTCTATCCTCTTCGGACTTCAGTTGTAGTATTATATTATCGGAAACAATCTCCTACCATACAAGGGTAGAGGTAATGTTTTACGCACATTCTATTTTCTTCAGACTTCACTTGTAGAATTATACCGACGGAAACAGTCTCCTACCTTACTAAGGGTTGAGGTAATGTTTACGCACATTCTATTCTCTTTAGACTTCGCTCGTAGAATTATACTAATGGAAACAATCTCCTACCTTACTAAGGGTAGAGGTAATATTTACGTATATTCTATCATCTTCAAACTCCAGTTGTATTATACTATTGGAAACAAGCTCCTACCATATAAGGGTAGAGGTAATGTTTACGCACATTCTATTTTATTTAGACTTCAGTTGTAGAATTATACCATCGAAAACAGTCTCCTACCATATAAAGATAAGGTAATATTTACGCACATTCTATTCTCTTCATACTCTCGTAGAATTATTCTATTCAAAACCTTGTGGAGTAATTCTTAATGAATTTATTATTTATAAAATTCGTTTTTGACTTGTACCAAAATAATAATAATAGTTCATTATCTTTTAGACTGTCAAGTATTCATGAATGATGGGAAAAAGCAAAACAAATTGATGGGCTGTCATAGACACAAACTTTATTTTATTTTTCACTTTGGCGTGATTTCCGCTATTTTACTCTTGCCACTTTTGATGTTTGATGAGTCAACTGACAAATTTGAGACATACTTTTGGATTTATATTGCTCCAATTTTTTAAAAATATTTATAAATATGTATTAAATTCTTTAAAAATAATATATTTTTGAAAGATTCGATATAATATGATAATCGTTTTAAAGAGCTTGAACAACATAGTATTAACTGGTTTCATGCAGGGGTGTAGCCACCTACGAGTCAAGTGATTCATTCGAATTAAAATAATTTTTTATGTATATATAATATATGTCAAGCCCCTTTTGACAAGTTTCATCTGCCTGCTTTTTCAAATTTTAAAATCCCTAAATCAAAATTTTGGCTCCGCTACTGATATCATAGACTTATACAAAAAAGCAGCTTCGAGCGTGTGTGATCCGATGTTATTAAGATTTTTCAAAAAAATAACATTTCATGCTTGAAATCCTTCAACGTTATATATCTTATTTAAGGATTTAATGTAGATACGATAAGGTCTATAAAGTCTAAGCTTATTTTAGTGGATTCAAAATTTATCCTTTTTTATGATGTGTTCATATTCAATTCGACTGCTCGTTCCTCATTTGTGGACCATAGGGTTTTTTAATAATATAAGGTTAAATAATAAATAGTACATAAGCCTTAGTTTGGGTTTGATAAAGAAAACAAGACATAATCCTATAGACTTCTGTATATGTTATACCAGCTTGGTGACAATATGTACTATTCTTACTATTATGACATTAGTCTAAGGTGAATTCTTATAATTTTTTATATAAGTTTCAAATAGATGAATTTATAAATAATATGAGGCATCACAAGTTACAAACCCACAAGCTTGATTGATCAACAATGAGTACAAGACAAGATTTGCAATCCCCAAAATGGGTTTTCTAAGAGAGAACAATAATGTACACTAAAAACCTAAGAAAAGCTTCAAAATGTACTGTGCAATTGTCTATTGCTTGAACCCCTTTGAAAAACCTAACTTAAGCTATATAAAGTGTTTACAAAATAACCCTAGAATATACACAAAAAAGACAGTTGGCAGCTGATAAGTCTCGCAGTTACGACTCGTAGGATGACCTACAAGTCGTAGTCGGGGTCTCGTATCAGGTTGTTGGCATCTTGGACTGAACTGGTACAACCCATAGGTACGAGTGGTTGCTTGGGCTATGACTCGTACTACATTTAGTCCAACATTTTGGTTATCTGATTCTTGCTAAAAGTCCACCTATACGAGTAGTAGTATGCATTACGACTCGTAGGCTGGGCTCGTAGGGGTGACCTTCACTTGGCAGATTTCTAATTTTTGGTCTCTGATTCTTGCTACAATACAACCTACGAATCATAGGTAGGCTCGTATGGCCTATACATCAGCAAAATCTACAACTTTGCTTCAAAATCATGCCAACCTAACTTTTCTGCGAGATTAACACAAAAACACATCAAAGCACTAAAAAAGTCATCTAAGAACTCACAAAATCCCTTGTTTCATGCATCAAATGTGCTGTATTTTGACAACACATCGACACCCTCAACTTAGAATTGTTGCTTGTCCTCAAGCGACAACTCAACCTACGTAGACAAAGATAAATACATAGTAACTATGCTAATGGCATATATATCAACTCCTCTGATACAGGTACCCAACTACTGTTTTCAAAACAGGATTGTGGAATTATTTAGCAAACAAGAACATAATAAGATACCTGGCAATCCAAATATGATATGCTAAGGAGCATTAACCGTCCACAATCACTGATATAGTCATATGCTACTCAAGTAGTGCAAATGCCCTCACTAGAAAGAAGTCCATTATAATCACTCAAAAGCATTTTAGAATTCAAGGACTGAGGAAGCATTCTCACTCTCACAACTGAAATTTAATGCATACTGACTAACACCATAGGCTTGCCTCTATACTCATCTTCTGGCTTAGTGATAAAGTGGAGGCGGATCACTTTAGGACTTATAGGCTTGTAACATCGGCTCAGGGTGCTTTGGTGAGGTATTTTGGGCAAATAGTGACTAAAGTTATCCTTGAACCATGTTTACCAACACTTTTTGTTTTCATAATCCACCCCTTTTAAACCAATCCACCCTTATTCTCCTGTTTTGAACTTTTCTCAAGTGCTTTGTTTCTCTTTTTCAGCTAAGCCTTGATTTCAAACTCATTTTTGCTACTTTTTTTCAACTCAAAGCACTTTCCTTTTCTTTTGCTTCACCCGATTCATGCTTTTTTATTTCTTTCTTGATTTACCAACTAACTACCTTATTAATATTACTTTGCCACAATAAGGACCACCCTCAACTTAGGCTTTTAGCCTTAAATGAAGTACACAATATCTATGCCTCAAACTAGGGCCACTAACTGCAGCCACCCTCAACTTAGGCCTTTGGCCTTAATCAAGGTTCACATGTTCAAGGATAGACCAAGGCCAATATCAAGGCATTTCATCAAACAAGGTTAAGCTAGTAAGGTATCAAGAAAGAATTAGTACATGATAAGCTCAAAAGTTTGGAACAAGGGATTCTTTTACTCATCTGGTTCGTCATTTAGGCTAAAAGTGGTATCACTCAAGAAACAAAGGCCTAAGATCCCTTCCATGTCCACCACAACACCAAACCAACTTTAGAGTAACAACACAAGTTTTGGGTCCATACAAGATAAATGAATGCAGCAAAATAAGCTCATAGCACACATGGCAATTGCATCCACAATCAAGTATAGATTCATAGGTCATGCTTTTAATCTCATCTTACCTTCACAATATCAGAACAAACATTCCCAGATACTCAAAAATGTATGTATGCATCAATAATCACAATCTCAAAAATTTTGAGGGTATCCAATTTTGCATAAAAAGTTTAAAGAAAATCTAAGAACTATATATATGTCAAACGATAACATTACTATGCATTTGCAAATTATCTATACTTCCTAAAACATGCCGGTTCAACAGAAAAATAAACATCCACAAGAAAAAAGAAGCACAGCAAGAAAACCTTGAGATAAAAAATACGGGAAGTTATCGACTTAAGGCTACTCAGACTTCACCTTAATCCATAACTTCCACCACCCCACCAAAATAGGATACTTTGTCCTCAAAGCACCAACACAAAGAAAAGACGAACATATGAAAACATAACATAGATATATATACATTCAAAACTAACAGTTAACAACCACTATCCAAAACCAAAGTAAAAACATATCCAACAAGAACATCCACAAAAACCAAAATAAAAAAAATATTGTCTAACAAAAGGACAGAGTATCCATAAAAACCAGTAAAAGTAGGGCTCAAAAGTGGTCAAACATCATGGTGCTCATGCACCAGTCTCGGGCTGGTCTGCGGGGTCCTAAGTCTGCCTTTCCTCCTCAGCTGAAGTTCCCTCTCTAGGTGGGGTGTGTTGTGCTCTCTCTCTGCAGGTCTCGGCCTCTTCGAGATTGGCTCTAGATTAGCATGCTCAAGGGGCCTCTTCCCCCGGCTGTCCGGATGGTCAGTGAGCCGATCAAATGTCTCATCACCTACTGGTGCTACCTCTGGGGCTGGCATGGGGGCTACTAACATCTGTAGTAAGTCGTACTTGAATTTGGCCAGCTCCTCGGTCACTGCATTCACATCGGCATGCCTAGATCTCTCAAGCCTCCTGTGGATTCTAGTCTAGAATGCATCAACCTGGGCATCCACCGCTTGGACTCTCTCATCAACTAAATCTTGGGCAAATGCCCTCTGCCTCTCGTCGGAGTCCCGAAAAGTCTGATTAATCAATGGCCGAACCCGTGCTAATAACTCTCGTAGCCTATCCTCTGCTATAGCCACCCTGCGCAATAAAGCCTGAAAAGCAACAATAAAGAAAAGAGGGTCAGCTTGTAACGTAGCTGTTGCTGGTGCTGGAGTGTTGGTAGATGGTGTAGACTCGACCATGGCTACCGATGTGGGCTCTGTAGTAGCCGAAGTAGTGCCCCTAGGAGCTGGAGGAGAAACTGGAACTTGAGGCTCAACCGAAAATGGCTCTGGCATAGTTGGAGGAGCTGCTAGAGGTAAGGCCACCAGGTTCTCATCAGCCTTTATCAGGCTGGGATCCATAGTGCGTGTGGCCTCTAAATAAGGGTCCCAATGAGGGTCAATAGGAACACCTGCCGCACTACATAGTTGATGAATCAAAACTAGAAATGGCAATGAGGTGTTCATCTGAGCTGCAACCTCGTGAATCTGATCTGAAATAATCCGGGCCCAATTTATAGTTAACCCAGCTAGGAGGCTGGCTAACAATACAACTCTCTTAAGGGTGATCACATTATCCATAAAAGTTGGCCTAATAAGCCAACGGATAATGGACCACCAGAACTTGGCCCAGAATGAGAGGTGGGCTTTTACTATAGGATTTTCATGGTTTGTGACCCACGTCGGCTCAACACCCTCCTCACAAATCTGGCAAGTGATCCACCGTAGAACCTCCATCCTAGCCCTGATGTCCTTCCAAGACATCATTGTTCTCATCTTCTCAATATGCCTATCGTACTCCGCAGTGGACTGAGGGGTTGTATAAGTAGGCCCAAACTGTACTCGTCGAATCGTCTCCTCTAAGATATCAACTCTCCTCCCCCGAACTATCACCACTCATAGCCTCAGCTTCTCAATTAGTCGTTTTTTCATTGGCAACCCCCATCGTAGTGTAGCAAGGTACACTGCATAGAATTCACAGACTACATAAGGGGCATATTTTCCCAATTATTATGTGGTGCATCATAGCCCGTTCATCTAACCCAACATCTAATCCGGGTACTCTATCTAAGCCCGAGGCATTCAGCCGGGACTCGTCATGAAATTGGCAAACAGACTTGCCTTGCCCCTTTGGCTCCAACCCTTGGTCATATATTTGCTTCATCCTAAGGATGCACCATCTGCAGTCGACTAGGGGCTAGGACTAGACCTCCTCCTGCTAAGAAGTTCTCTCTTGGTCTGACTCTGAACTTGAGTGTGAGGGGGTCATCTGTGGCAAGCTGCTATTTGACCCATCCCCGTTGCCCTGTTGTTCCTCCTCTTCAGACTTGGAGGAAATACTCACTTCCATAGGCGTCTGAGCTGCGAGTGCCCGAGTCTGAGGTCTATTAGCCTTTGGGCCTAACATGATTCTGTGGACTTCCAAAGAGCCCTCAGATTGCTTGATGTTGGAGGATTCATCCCGCAACCTCCGTTGTAGAGCTTGAATTGCACGTTTGTCTTTTGGAGGCATTTTATCTGCAAACTAGCCACAAAGCAACATTTAAGTCCAAGATATTTGATCCACTGAAATACTCAGCGAAGAAGAAGAAACAAAAATAACTAACAAGTAATTATGCGCTGATACAATTGTAGATATGTAGGTACGAGTACAGTTATGACTTGTAGTGTGACCTGCGAGTCGCATACTAGCCTCTTAGAACCAGTTGTGCCTTTAAAAATGCTTTCTCATCACAAATATAAGATGCATTTACGACTCGTAGGATGGCCTACGAGTCGTAGTCCTGGTCTCATACCTACTTCCAGAAACATTTTCAAAACTTAGCAAAGTTTACGAGACCTTCCCTACGAGTTATACCAGGTACTATGAATCGTATGTGGGTCTCGTTTGAGAAATATGAAGGGATTATAGGTGATTTATACTTGCTATGAGGGACCATTATAACTCATATAGAAACTTATGAGTCATAGGTGTGCCTCATAGGTGAGCATAAAACTCACCTGCAATGCATAACTATTTCCCACACCAAGCTTAAATTCAACACAAAATTCAACTGAATCATGCAAATAAGATCAAATCACGACTAAATGGCACATAATCAATTCCATATTAGCATTGGCAATTTAAATCGACCATTATCCCTAAGAGTCAAAACTAGTTCAACCAAACGTCAAGCACACCGAAAGCAATCAACAATCTAAACTCATACTTGACATGTCCACAACATCCCAAGGAAGTGCAATCACCATTCACAACGATTCAATCAAGCCCACATGTTCAAGCATAGGCAATCACCCCCATACCACCCAAAGTTCAACTCCGACAACCATTCAGACCCTATATGAGCAACAATAATGTATTACATACCAAACATTAAGATGTCATACTCAGAATCACCCACTCAAGCTTTTCTACAAGGTTCACTTCACAACTGAATTCTTTGAAGGACTATAAACACTAGATTACAAGTCTAGCTTAATAATCAATGCAAGGCATGTTTAAACATGATCAAACTAAACTTATACTCATATAGGGAATAAACTCATCAACAAGGATCGAGAAAAGTAACCGAAGAGCTTACCAATCGAATTGAAGAATGAACCAAAGAAAAGAGAGTTGAATTTCATGTTGAAACTCTAGGAATTTATACCCTCGCCGGAATCTTGGCCGAAAAATGACGTGGTAGCCAGGATTTTTGGTCCGAGAAGGATTTACAGGATGAAGAAGGGATTTTCCGTCGACTTAGGGTGAGAGATTTTAGAATCTGGGGTCAAAAATAATTTTAACCCCTTTTATAAGCAAACCGGGTCGAATTTTAAAAAGCTGCAAATCGGGGCTACGAGACCACAACTACAAGTCGTAGGTCATCCTACGACTTATAGGTCCCTGTCTCATAGCCAAGACTTGCTAAAAATTTAGGAATCATACCTGGGCACTACGAACCCCACTTACAACATGTAGGGGATCCTATGAATCATAAGGTTGGCTCGTAGCGTATGTACCAACTTTAGATACTCACTATTTCCCTCTACGAGGCATGACACTAAGTCATAGTGAAGACTAAAACTCGTAGGCTTGCTCATAGGAGTTGATCCAAGTCCAATTTTTCGTGATCCTCAGTTCTTCCACTTTTTACCTGCAAACCAAGTCTCAAAGCATAGAAAACCACAAAAAATATTACAATTGCATCTTTGTCTCTTAATTAAAATCAAACAACTACTACCACTCTATGTCTCAAACAAACAAATAATTAGCAAAATGCTTGGTTGCCTCCCAAGAAGTGCCTTGTTTAACGTCGTGGCCCGACTTTTTCATCTTCCTTTATCAACTATCATTGCGAGTCCACACCTCACTCTTGCATTCATCTGGGTATTTCATGGATTGACAAATATTGAACACAATTGATGCATCATTAACCCTGAACCGCAGCTGACCTGAATCCATATCCACTAGTGCTCTCCCAGTGTCTAGAAATGGTCTCCCAAAAATGATGGGCACGTCAAAATCAACTTCACAGTTGAGGATCACAAAATCTGTTAGAAAGATGAACTTATTGACTTTAACAACCACAACAAAAATGATTCCCTCCGATTTTTTAATGGATTGATCTGCCATAAGCAACCTCATTCGTGTCGGGTTAGGAGTACCAAGGCCAAGCTTCTTGAATATGGCAAGAGGCATTAAATTGATGCTTGCTCCTAAGTCACATAATGCTCTTGCAAATTCAATGTCACCGATAGTGCAAGGGATGGTGAATTCCCCGGGGTCTTCTCATTTTTGGACAAGACATTTAATCAAAATTGCACTACATTGTTGGAGTTCTTGCGAGAATTCTTGGCTCAAAGTGCACTTCTTGGTGACCAAATCCTTCATATATTTGTCATATCCAGGCATTTTCTCCAAGGCCTCCAAGAGAGGAATGTTGATGGATAGTTCTTTTAACATTGACAAGAAATGTTTGAACTTGCCATCTTCTTCCTTCTTCTTAAGCCTTTGTGGAAATGGAGGAGGTGGTTTGGGAATTAACTTTGCTTTCTCTTGCTCTCCCACCTCTTGGTCCTCTACCTCCTTACTTCTTGGACTTTCTTCCTTATTCATCACCTTGCTATTAATGGCTCTCTCCTTAACTTCATCATCAACAATTGGCATAGAGGTCCATAGTGCCTTTGCCACTCCGAGTCATCACGACCATGCAATGCCCTTCGTTCTTAGGATTTTGAACCGTGTTGCTAGGTAGGGTGTCCTTTTGTCATTTGTTCAGCTGGGAAGACACTTGCTCGAATTGTTGTTCAAGTTGCTTGATTGCCACAAAGTGAGATTCAATTTTTTAATTTATGCTTGAAATATCCATCTTCATCTCTTTTAAAGTCTCGTCGTGGTGATCCACCCTCTTCAACAATTTATCAAACATTTCTTCAATCCTTGAATTACTCGACCCGGAGTCATGGTTGTGAGGAGGCACATAAGGACCATTCCTGGAGCCCTCTCTTCTCCCCCATTCTGCGTCTGGCACTCTTACTCTCTCAGAGTATCCACCCCTATTATCTCTGTATGCTCCATCTCGATTGAACTTTTGACCTTGATTCCTAGAACTTTGCCTCTAATAGTCTGAGTTGGACCCTTGGGGGTTATTCCAAAAACCCGCTGCTTGGTTGCTCACATAACAGGCATCCTCATCAAAGAATTGCTTATCATACATAGGAGTAATTGGGGTTTGGTGATCTATTGCCTTCACACTAGCTTTGTTTTGCTTCAGAACCAAATTCATGCTCCTACGGGGTTGAGCAAGTTGCTCCATAATCTCATCATTCACTTTAGCCTGCTCACTGTTTGTGGTAATCGCACAAGAACTCTTTGTATCACCACGCTTACTCTGACCCCATTCTCTATTGATCTTCACCACTTGTTCCATTCTTTTGGCCACTAGCTCAAATGGTTGATCAAGAAAAAAACCTATGATCGTGTTGGCGCTAGCTTTGCTATTAGCATCAAGTTCTCTATAGAAGATCTCGATCAACGCATCATCAACAATTTTGCGATAACGGACCATCCTCAAGTATTTAGTGAATCTCTCCCATGTAGTTCTAAGAGAGTCTCCAGGCAATTGCTCGAAGTTGTTAATTTGGTCCTTAAGCTTTAGTTTCTTCGACCTTGGGAAATATCTTTCTAAGAACACCCTCTGTAGCTCAGCCCAACTCATGATGGTACCCGGAGGTAGCTCAGACAACCATATAGTTGCATTGCCAGTCAGTGACAATGGAAACACCCACAATCCAACAACGTCAATAGAAATATTTTATGTTCCTATGATACTTTTGCACTCGAAGATGACATTTTGGAGATGACAATGGGAATCCTCTAAATGTAGCCTTGTGAATAGTCCATGGCTTTGGAGCATCTCGAGCAATCAACTTGATACCGCGAACTTAGCATCTGCCGATAGAGGAGTCAATATTATAGAACTTGCAACATCCATTGCCATAGGGTTCAATCGGTACTGATTCTAGCCGTAAGCATTTGGATTGAAATCTATAAGTTGTGGCCGGTTAACCCTTGGTGGTGGATTCTCCTCTCTTCTTAAGTCTTCCTCATTCGCATGCATATCCTCCCCAACCTCAATGTATTCATTTACTCGAGCCATCCTTCTTGGTAGAAAATGGATCTCCAAATTTAGTGGAGCTAAGGGATTGCCTTGGCTCATTGTGTTGGGCGTACAACCTAGTACACCCTCCAAAAGAAATCAAATATCAAAAACCAAAACAAAAGTAAAGTACAAGAGACTAGAAATTAACACTAAAACTAACTAATAGCGAAATCAAATCAAAACCTAGTCGTATTCCCCGGCTACAACGCCATAATTTTTGATGGTCACGCTCCAATAAGAAAGCCGCCTCTATCAGTAATTAACCGAACCAACAACACTAATTAAAATGCAAGGAAACACTCAATTTTGGGGATAACTTAGGAATTGTGTTCCCCGTGGTTTGTCAACATGATTACCCTAGACACATAACTATAATTGGTGAGTCGCATGCAGGATGGTAACTTAGATTCTTCTAGCCCTTTGTGAAGGTGAAGGTCGAATTTCACCATAGCACTTGGTCGGCCACCATGGCGTGCAAACTAACCATTACCAATTGTCCCAGTCAACCTCCCCTTGGTCAGGTTTGGTCAATTAGACGGAACACATCACCGAATTTTGTCATCCACTTTCCTTTTCCTATTCATCACTATCTTGGTCGGGATCGTGATAGTAGGCGGAGTTTGGTGTTGGCCACCACTAAACAACAACAAAAATGAAGGGGAGAATAGATAATACATGCAAAACTCAATCATAGTAAGGCAAGAAAACTAGGTTATTTCAAGTCAACTACCCATGGTTCTCACAACCCCAAGTTATGGGTGCTTAGCTACTCATGGCTAAAGCAAAACACACAAGAATGCATATAATAGGCATAGTTGAGTGTTTCGCCAATAACAATGAAGGAGATAGGCACCGCAAGTTGCAAACCCACAAGCTTGATTAATCAACAATGAGTACAAGGCAAGATTTGCAATCCCCAAAATGGGTTTTCCAAGAGAGAACAATAATCTACACTAAAAACCTAAGAAAAGCTTCAAAACGTAATGTGAAAATGTGTACTGCTTGAACCCCTTTCCAAAAACCTAACTTAAGATATATATATAGTGTTTAAAAAATAACCCTAGAATTTACACAGAAAAGACAGTTGACAGCTGATAAGTCTCGTAGTTACGACTGGTAGGATGACCTACGAGTCGTAGTCGGGATCTCGTATCAGGATCTTGGAATCTTGGACTAAACAGGTACGACCCATAGATATGAGTCATTGCTTGGGCTATGACTCGTATGTTTGTCTCATAGTCTTGGTCTTCAATTTTTGGTCTAAAATTTTGGCTCTTTGATTCTTGCTACAAGTCCACCTATATGAGTCGTAGTGTGTATTACGACTCGTAGGCTAGGCTTGTAGGGGTGACCTTCACTTGCAGATTTCTGATTTTTTGTCTCTGATTCTTACTACGGTACAACCTATGACTTGTAGCGTGAGCTAAGGCTCGTAGGTAGGCTCGTATGGCGTATGCTTCAGCAAAATCTGCAACTTTGCTTCAAAATTATGCCAACCTAATTTTTCTGAAAGATTAACACTAAAACACATCAAAACACTAAAAAGTCTCTTTAAGAACTCACAAAATCCTTTGTTTCAAGCACCAAATGTGTTGTATTTTGACAACACATCACAATGACGTCAAATTTATTGTGCGCCGCCAAATTATAAGTGGTGAGATGAGGATGTCGGTTAAGAGAAACTCCTAAACAACAATGATTGAGGATGATTTTTAAAATGAGTCTATTCCTACTGAGCTTACTTTTAAAAATATGATTTACTCTAAACTTGCATAAACTGATTTGAGCATGAGTTGTGAAGTCGAGGTGAGTGAGTTAAGCTTTACTTTTCTTGAGCTATTCTACGTAGCAGTACATTCCATTTAATGAAGTCCATTTGGGCCTGCATCATTTTATGATGCAGAAACAGGTGATAGAGGACTTCAGCCCGTGCATCATTGAGGTCGAGATAAGTACACTTCCATAGTTGGTGAGCCTTCCTTGCTTTCCAGAGGAGCCCTTTCACTTTCTATTTTGATATAGTACATTTTCTTTCTTTGATATGGGATGTTCATGGCCTATCATGAAAGCATCTAGATTATTGAGTAAAGGCTTCATAGACACCGAGTAGAGGATATTATTGAGAATTTTGTATTCTAAATTTATTTACTGAATACAATGAGTAGTTGAGATGCATTTTGTTTCATATAATGCCTTTCTATTTGAATTATTCTCCCATTGTCGAGTTAATGTGATGATGAGGCAAAATGGATCTCTTGGAGAATCAACAATGGTTCTTCAAGGGCCGGCCACACCAAGGGTATCCTCCCAGGGCATGACAATGATTTTTGTTGTATGTGCATATACCCACCATGTTTGGCTAAATTTACTTGACAAAGACTTTTATGTTGACAAAAGATTACTGTATCAATTTCAAAACAAGTACGTTATGATAATTTACGGGCTCTAAAGCATATATTAAGCTCATGAAAAGTTTCTATGATTTGCAAGTAAATTATTGAGCCCTTATTGTATGTTTTATTTGCGTATGAATTGTGAAGCCTACTAGAAGGGGTTATGACCTAAGATATATTCCTCACTCTCTAGTACAAGGCAAATATCTACACAAAGGGGTTATGATCTAAGCTATATTCCTCACCCTCATGTACGATTTAATACTATGCGCTATCTAGTGCCTACATGAAGGGGTTATTGCCTATGCTATATTCTTCACCCTCATGTACTATTCAATACCTACTAGAAAGGGTTATGACCTAAGCTATATTCCCCACTCTCTAGTACAAGGTATTGAATGAACTACTCATGACACATTCTTATGTTCTATAAGTTACATAAGCTTATGATTAAGCTTATGATGTATTATGTAAGTTTAACTATCTTCATGCATGTTTTACTTAAGCATTGATTATACATATCATATTGAGCTTATGTCCATTGATTATGATTATGTATATCGATATTATGGATTATGTTCCTTGTTACATTGCACCTCGCATACTTAGTACATTGCAAGTACTAACACATACTTTTTGCCTACTCATCTAACCATGTATGGGCCAGAGCTCCTATTGACCCTTCTTTTTATGGCTGGATGATTGTTCGAAGATTGCTATTGGTGAATCCTCCACTCGGGGGACAACAACCGTCTACTTTCATGCTTTTATTTTGTCTACTTTATTTTGGTATACTATCTTTGAGGGTGATCCTGGGAGATGCCTTGGCCCCCGCTCCATTCGTAGTTAGAGGTGTTGTTGGATACATGGGTTGTATGTCATGAGCTCAACTCTTATTATATCTATTTATTGTTATAGTTTGCCCTTAGTCCCCTTATCCCGTTTGTGGTGAATGTTTGCTATGTTAACAAGTTGGAAGTCCCAAGTCCCTAAATGCTCCTGTAGTTTTAGTCATACTTACCTCGCCCCTTAGACTTATTTGCTATCTGAATCATGTTTATGCTCTTCCCTATCACACCCCCATAGTGTGAGTCCAAAGCCCCGCTTCTTTTAGAAATTATGTGCTACGTACTTATATATGTCTTATTGCTTCCACAAAACTAATGATGTACTATGCATGCTTAAGAGTCTTTTTTGGGGATCCTCTTTGGATTCCCATTCGCCGTGTCACATCTAAGCGTTAGGCTTGGGTCGTGACACTCAATTTTGGGTTGTAATATAATTGAATCTATCTTTTGAAGATTTAAATTTCATAGAGGTCTTTCCTTCCGACATCTGCTGCTCACTTCTCCAAAATAAGAAGAAAGAAATTAAATAAAGATTTTTGAAAATGAAATACCACGAGGGGCATGTATCCATACCATCTATTTTGTACTAGATTTAAGCTAAAATAGTTTGAAGAAGCCCTTTTCTGTGTTCACTTTTCTTGTCAAATAATAAGAGCATACAAAAATTTGTTGCATAGCGATAACCCTACAAGCTTCTTCAATTTTGAAGGAGTATCATTACTCATTAGAGGGGG
>JAPFFP010000113.1:2825649-2837440 GCA_026153255.1 Solanum medicagineum | reverse complement strand
TATTATGACATTAGTCTAAGGTGAATTCTTATAATTTTTTATATAAGTTTCAAATAGATGAATTTATAAATAATATGTTTTAGTGAATTTCTTAATATGTATACATATTTAGGTAAAAATTCTTGAGTTTGTTTTTTCTAAACACCATCGAGCAGACAAAACTTATATCCTCTTTGTTCTAATTTATATGTCATCGTATCTAGATTAGTTCATTCATCTAGAGAGGATGATACAATTATTTATTTGATAACATCTAACTATACAATCCTTAACGTAAAGCTTTAACAACCACACAAGTATTATGACATGTTCAAGACAATAAATTTTAAAATCTCTTTTCAATAGAAATCTCATGTGGAATCAATCTATGTTACACAATTTGAAACTCACAAAGTATAAGATTTCAATTTAAATATTTTACAACCATAGAAATATTGTGAAATATTTATAATCATAAGTTTTAAAAGCTTTATAGCAATATAAATGTTATGATACCAACATGGGTTGTGATGCACTGGTGAAGCATGCTTCACCCTTAACCAGAGGTCTCAGGTTCGAGCCCTGGAAATGAAAAAAATCTTGGAGCCCTAAAATGGATCTTGCAGTGCGCGATTCGAATTTAGTCGAAGCTCCACGGGCTCCGGACACCGGGTGAAAAATCAAAACCAAAATAAATAAATATATATATATATATTATGATATACTTTAAACCACGTATTTCAACAAGTTCATTTCTTTCTTAAACTCTGTATTAATTCAAACATTGATTGTGACAATGGGACCATTCCTAACATATAGTAGTAGAAAACATAGTGTACTATAATAGACATTAGACCATTGACATTCTGAACTTAGGTACAATTGAAAACATGAGGTAAAAATAGTTGTATCATATAGTTTGTAGCTCATATATAGGCATGTAAAAAAATCTCAAAAGACATACAACTTGCAAAAACACAAGACCACAACATTATTACATCAAAGAAGTGCTACTACTTCCTTTGTGGCATTTTAGTTGTTAATTTTCTCTTTACACGCTTCTTAAAAAATTAAAAATAGGGACATTTTTATGGATTTACCTCTTAAAAAACTTTACAAATTTTCAGAAAAAGAATCAATTGTAAGGGCGAAGTGAAATTTTTTTAATGGAAATTTTCATAAATAGTCTGGCTGAAACTTAATATGGTCAAATAGTTATATTTTACATAATTACACGACATAACCTCGACTATGTGACCTGGAAGGGAGGAGAGAGGCGAGGGAGATCGAGAGAGGGAGAAAAGAGATGAATTGTATTTATGTGTATATATATATATATATATGTCAAATTGTATGTGTATATCTGTCAAATAATTGTATATGTGTTACATATATCAAATTGTATGTATATATCTGTCAAATAATTGTATATATGTGACTGACACACATATATATTTGTACATCTAGGAAGCGAAATTGGAAGAGAGTATAGAAGCATGCAAGATCGAGATAGGGAGGAGAGAGGTGAGCAAGAGAGGGCGGAGAGTGGAGAGAGGCGAATTGTATACGTATATCTGTCGCATTGACTATATATATTTGTCCTAGTTACGTAATTTTTTTTTTAATTAATTATACTTAAGTCCACATTAAGATAAATAAAGCTAGATTTAGTACAAGGAGTTTTCTTGGAAGGCCCAAGGTTCAATATCTCCGAGTAAGGTCCAATTCTAATTTTCTAGTAACTTTTTCATCTTTGGTGCACTAAAGCTCCTGTGTAAGCAGAATCCAGAGAAGGGCATCACCTCAAAAGGTGTGATATAAATAACTACTCGAAAAGTGTTCACAATCTATCCTAATACAGACATGAATAGTTGTTTCCATGACTCGAAGTTTGTGATTTATAGGAATCACAACGGAGATAACTTAACCGTTGCTTAAAGATTCCCCTTCGATACAAGGAAAAGGAAAGTAATGAGAGAAAAAAGATAAAAATGAAAGAGAACGTAACATCCAAAGATGTTTGGATGTAAAAAACAAGAAATGCACATCTTAAAAGATCCCAAAATCTGTGTGTTAAAGACAATGCAAAGCCCTTTTAAAGTTCTAAGACAGCACAAAAATAGATTTTCCTGCTTTCCAAGAACATTAATTTATATCACTACACATGTTTATAATCCAACCTATAACACTAGTCAAGTAAAAAAAAGAAAAAATCTAAACTACAACATACAGTTCATCAGTTCCATGAACTAGATGATATCTTAATCTTCTGTCATAATCTGTTTCAAGTTGGATCAAATTATCATCCGAGTATAAAGTCACGGGGCGTAAAATGTTCACCTTGGAAACTCCATGGTCATTGCAGCCTCAATGCTGCTCTTTGGATCTCTTTATCTTTAATAAATCAACCTCGGATTTCTGTAAGATGCTTCACATATCTCAAGAAAACGCTAGCTAACACGTCCTGTCTGATCGATCAGTGTACCTGCCTGCTCTCCACATAGCGCTCTTGATATATTTCCAGGCCCATGAAGATTGAAAATAACAACTGCAAGAAACGGAAAGAATGTCAAGAAAGGGAACAAAAACACACTTCCATGAAGTTTGTTGATGAAAGATGGATATTAGAGAAACATTCTATAGGATAGTGTCGAGCAATGTAAAGAGCACATTCAGAAAATACGGACTAGGAATTGCATTCTCCTCGCATAATGTAACAGCCATTAGGTCCAATGGTGAATCTCCTCCAGAAACCAGCTCCCTAAAGGAAACATGCTCAGCAACAACATTATTATTTCGGGAGTCACAGACACAGACACCATCTACGTTTGTAGCCTTGAGTAGTGCATCAGCATGAACTGACAAAGGGAAAACTTTGAATCATTAACTACTATGAAACAGTAAAAAACAGACATTTCGAGTAAAACATTTCGTACTTTCAGAAGCTCTGAGTGCTGCAGCTGTATCCGTAGAGAAGAGTGGATTCCCGGTGCCAGCTCCAATACCACCAAAGATCACAACTCTACCTTTTTCAAGATGCCGCATAGCTCGTTGCCTGCTGTATGGCTCAGTATGCTCGGGCATGGAAAATGCACTTTGCACACGAGTTTGCACGCCAACCTTCTCTAATGCCGACTGCAGCAGTATGGAATTCATCACAGTTGCCATCATTCTGCAAGATAAAGAAATGATAGGCACAATTAATTCATTAAAGAAGAATAGGAAATACCCTACGCCCGGAAGTAAAAGCAAACTATCTCAGATTAGTGAAGTAGACCATCAGTCAACAGCAGTGACATATGCAGGATTTCTCATAAGTGGAATCACTTTTAAAATAAGAACAAATGCATAAGACACTACAACATCATATTAAAAAACATAAAAAAATAAAATACAGTTTACGTATATTACTATTTAGTACAATCTTTCTTACTCAATTTCATTGGCTAGAAAGAAGAAAAATAGCACAACCACAAAGGAAATACATCCTTCACATGAACATTGAAATAATATTGTCGCTGTTCTTCATTAAGTGTAACTCTGGACTGCTAGGTTCAACCTTTTGTTAAAACTCCAAGAGGTCAGTGGTTCAAACCTGTGCAAGCATCTTTTTACAGATGTGGCGTAAAAATTTTAAAATACTGAATGAAGTTGCTTGGCTTCGAATTTGCGAGCTTTACTTGAAAACAGTGGCACCCGACCAGTAGAGCTACATAGCATGTTGTGTCAAGCAGTGTCAAGTCAATGAATATACTCATTTATGTATCACATGTGACACTGCTTGGCCTCGGGTAAATCTGCCTTTGGTCAACACTTACTTAAGACATGATTGTGTTGTTTTTTTTTTTAGGAATGGGTAACGTTTGTGTCAAATAATCCAGCTTATGTTTCAGATAATTGAATCAAGATTATAGAGAACTTGACCGCGATTCTACTTCCTCCTGCCTTCTTCATGTCTGTGCCCTCCCCTAAACTCCCATTAAACCACACAAACCATACAACCACATTTCCATCCCCTCCACTCTTCTTATGCAACTTGCAAACCACCATTCCCCACCCCAAGCAATTGAGATGAGGCTACAAGGTGAGCTAGTGAGTATGTCTGAGGGGCAAAAAAAGGGAAGAATTGTACAACAGTCAAGGATGGATAGCAGAAAAGCTGGTGGAGATTGTAAAAGCTATTTGACCTTCTAAATCAAATTTTGGGGCTGGAAACATGATTTAATCCAACTTCATTTTCTCCATGTTAAAAGTATCCTCATTTCTTCCACTAGCCATCAAGACCCATGTATCACCTGCAGGGTGCTCAAGCACCCATTAACCCTGATGTAAATTACGTAGTTTTATAGAAACTTTGTATTAGATAGATATATTAAAACATCAGCACCCAGTGATTGAAAAGCCGGGAAGATGCTTTACGTCAGCCCTTGACTTGAAGACTTACCTTGGGAAGATGTGTGAGGGTTCAATAGCTAGCTGCTGCAAAAGTTATCTGTTAAAGCTTTTAGTCAAATGATTCCTTTTTCCCCAATACATCTCATTCCTTTTCTTATACTTTATTTATGGCTTTTTTTTTTTCAACTTAAGTGATTCATCGGGCCTTGGAGTATAGTAGGGTAGTAGGAGTAGTCGTGTTTTATATCATGTGTTGTCATTATCTGTCGTATATGTGTTAATTTTATCATATTTACATATTGTCATGTGCTTTTCGTTATTAGTCGCTCTTTCTGTTCCCTTTCTTTTCCTTTCCTTTCTGTCATATCTAGTATATTTTGCTTATGGGTTTTTGAGATGAGGGTTCCCAGGAAACAACCTCTCTACTTCTATGAGGTAGTGGTAAGATCTGCGTACATTCTACTCTCCCCAGACCCCACTTGTGGGATTCCACTGGGTATGTTGTTGTTGTTAAGTGATTCCTCATCCTCCATTAACTTTCTTCATTTACTTTACATTTAGTTTTAAAAATACTACATTAAATAGTTGTTCACTTATACTATGCTATTAACTTCATATTAAAAGAAGCGAGCACCAACAAGCATAATATCCTGGATCGGCCACTGCTAGCCATATTCAAATTGAATTTTTGTAGTTTATTCAAGTTGAACTAATTACTTAAGCAACACATTTGTTGTACTTAAATAAATTAAAAGCTCAAAATATCATAACCAGGAACCTCAAATTAAGTAATCATGCCCATGTATGAATAAGCATGTGGACCGAAGTTCTCATCTTTTTTTGTTAAAACATATGAAAAGATTTATTCCATGGTTGTAAAATGTACAAGCACCTATAATTGTTATTACAAAATAAAGATGTAGCTCGGCACGCTAAAGCTCCCGCCTCCCCTACGCACAGGGTTCATAGGCCTGAGTCTCTAGATTCAATTTTTTTTCCTTTTCCCTTTCTTTCAAAGACCTGTTCTGCTGTTGTAAAAAGTACAAGTCCTCTATAATTCTTATTACTGATCAATTAAAAAAAATTGCTCTGCACATCATAGACCAAACTCTCTAGATTACTTTTTTTTTCTTTTCTCCTTTTTCCTCATACATTTCAACTTTGTTGTCATACCAATGTCAACATGCATTAGGAAACAAATGAAGCAATCATAATATATCTTAATAATATAAGATACCAAATGTATCCAACCAAAATAAAGAGTTACCACAGATATAAATAGCATAGAAACCGAAAACTACAAACAGGACATAGAAGCTACAAATATTCACTGGACTATCAAGACTATCCGCACATAATGATATGAGTTTATCATTCCGCCTCTTACATGAAAACAAACCAAATGAATGACAGTAAAACTTAGCAGACAATTGCACAACAAATCATAATAACTGAGACAGGAGGAAATTACCCAATTTGATAGGCAGTACATCTATCCAATCCAGTTGAAGTTACCCATGTGTCGCCACAAAAAAAATTGCGTCCGCCAACAACTATTGCCACCTGTGGCAACAATTAGCATGCATGTTAGAGGGGATCAGATTACATACAAAAATACTACTCCTGGGGGAAAAATCTGAAGCTTTTCTGACTGATACCTCTATACCAAGACGACAAGCTATTGAGACTTCTGTAGCAACTAGCGTGGCCACCTGGTATATTCAAAAATTCAAACTTTATTGTCAGCATTGACAATAAAGTAGACATTTTGATTGTTTACAAATACAAACTATGGCATCTCACTTAATTAGAAAACGGAGTACAAAATGTAGCAGAAATAAATATGCAACTTCTTGCTTGCCCAATCAACTTCTCTTACACAAGTTGAAAAGTTTCTATGCATTCATCTTGCTGGTAATATTGACATTAAGTTTGTAATATATTCACTTCCATAAGTGGTCATACAATTGGAAAATCACCAAGTGGTCATAACATGATTTCTTCGTTGAATACAGAGGATGAAAGTAACGATCACCCTATGAGAAAATCAAAAGTTCTTAGTCATCCCAAAATTCATAGACCTACTTCCACAGAAGCTTGAATTAAATAGGTAAAATTTCTTAGGCAAAGGTGAAAATAGAACACAAAGGAATAGAAAGATCTACATAGAATACAAATAAAGTGGGACTAAGTTCCTTATAAAGAAAATTGAAATTTATGTTTAAGTCATGTTAGTATATTTACTTTAGGTCCAAATGTTTGATAGGAGTTGAGGTATGTCAGCGAGTTTTGAGTTTTATGCTTGTAGAAAATCTTGATTACTTTTAGTAGTAGAGAAACTAAATGTTCATAATATTTGACTGAGACAGACTCCAATGGTGTGACATGGACATGAAGGATTTATACAGACTACCCCAAACTTGCTTAGGATTGAGGTGTAGTAGTAATTGTTGTAAAGGTTCGTGCTCTAGCCTTTAAATGCCACATCAACTAATAGTCAAACTGTAAGGGGAAAAAATTTTCCTCAGTGTACAATCATTCTGAAAATCAAACTCCAAAGATATGTTTAGCTTCTTGACCTAAATAAATAAATTGTACTACTTTCATTTGGCAAATAGAAGTTAACCCTATATTATGCAATAGGTATGTCTCCATCAACAGATTCACTGATTTGTCATCCAAACTTGCACGTAAAGAATGTCAACATAATGTAATATCTTATTTTGACACTCAGAATGAATATAATCACGTGCGCGTCCTCTCAAAAATACCATTAAAATGTTCAGCCTAACTCGTTTCTTCCAGGGTTAAACAAGTTTTGCTTCAAAATAAGAGAATACTAGCAGTAAATTAACCTTTGGATCGATGTTGTTTGGATCATTAGTGTTTGGTGTAGTTCCAGCCAATGCAGCACCACTAATTTTAAGAACTACCCTTCTCCACCTTGGACCAACAGAAGATTTTGACTTTACAATCTGTCCACTGGGACTAGGCACTGCTGTTCCATACCTGAAGAACGTTCGGGGGAACAGAAATGTTAGATAATTCGCCAAATACGAAGAACACTGTAAAATATTTTACATGCAGGATGCAACAAGGTTAGCAAATAGCTTCTACATCAAAGAAAGAAAAGACAGGGAACTTATTTTTTTGCTAAAACTAAATAAATATTTAACATTTAACTGATTAGTTCTCTATAAGGGACAACACGAAAAGTAATAACTATGTTCGAAAAGACAATTGAAGATTTCAAATTTTTCTACAACACAAAATTCACATCTAAATAATATGATGAATCACATAAGGACTATAGCTCACTCCAAGCAAGAAAGATTATGACTTTGATAAGCAGTCCCCTATGTATCAACAGAACAATGCACTCATTAACCATATATAAAGATTCAGCTTTTTTTCCAGCATGAGTTCATGTGGTCCTTGCAGCAGAAAAATTAACGTAAAATGGGAAACCAAACAGAGAACTTTCATTCCACCAATGGCAGATCAACTTGGCTTTACATCAAACATCAATATTTTGAAGCCATATCAAGTACATCAATCATTTGTATCCATTCTGCTAAATAAATTAAGGATTTTCATAAAATGCAAGCAACAACAACTACGCCTCAGTCCCAAACAAGTTGTTAAACACCCCCCCACCCCCTCCCACATTTAAGCTCATCTCATGTCATCATATTACTAAATATACTCCAACAGTTAGAGTCTGTTATACAAATCATTTATATCCGTTATGCTCAATAATGTAAGGATTTTTACTAAATGCAAACAAAAACAACCATGCTCAGTCCCAAACAGGATGAGGTCGACTATATGAACCACTACTCCTACATTTAAGCTCATTTCATATCGTCGTCATCCTAAAGGTATTACCTTTTCGACTGCCTGCCAGTGCTGGAGTTGATCACAGCAACAATGGCTTTGTCTTCCTCAGATGTAGCTTTTACTGATACTGAATTACCAACAATCTGCTCCATTTGCTTGAACCATGGCCAATGACTAATCGTTATACCGCCAGTACTCATCCGATGCCTCTCCAGTTTATACCTCTTCTTCAAATTATCAACTTTGTTCTTACACTGTTCCACACTCTTCGATTGCTTCTCACACCTTTCGCTCACCATTGCCGCCACTTCTTCCCAATCTCTCCCTCTCAAATTCCCTCTATTCAATTGCACAAATTTCTCCATATACGCCTCCAATAAACACGCTATCGCTGTGTCACTCCACTCTTCTCTATCCTTCCGGTACTCTCCGCTGCCTCCACCGGAGGATGAACCAATCTTCGATCTCTTATAGTTATACGGTGTTCCGTTATCACTAATATCTTCTCGATCGGTTCGTTTGTCATTTGATGAATTAACTCTCGATCTATCAACATCCGTATCGTTCTCAAACGGATTTGAATCGTTATCGTAGTGGTTCACTCTGATATGATACGACTGTGTGTTATTGTCGCTGTATCCTTCACCTTCATCGTCATCGCCGGAAATGTTCTTCGGACTACCGGCGGGGATCGGCGGAGGATGAATCTGCACAGGCTTGAACCGGTGGGTGGAGAAAGGTTGGTGGTGGTAAGTAGGGTTGGTGGTGGTGGGAGCGGCGCCGGCGTTATCGTCACCAAGGAGAGAGAAATCGTCGTCGCACGAAGCCATGGACGACGGAAGTTAGGGTTTGGAAACGGAGGAAATAACGACGTGAAAGGTAACGTTTGTGAAGAATGGAACCGTTAAAGATTATTGTTGAGTCCGTTAGGTAAGTGAGTCACGAGTTACGTTACAACTTACAAATTCCAAATGAATATGTTGGGACAATATTACTACATACCAAAAATTATGACACAATTTTTCGTTACTAAAAATATGATCTTAGATAAGAAAGTAAGTAGGACGTATATTATAGAAAAGATGGTCAGTAGATATAGGAATGTTATCTTGTTTTGCGAGAACGTTATTTGTCGTTGTACTAGCTTTATTATTGTAGTTCTTACTTTTGATATCTATCAACATCTATTGTTTATTGTGTTTCGATTAACGAGAGTATCTTACTTTTCTTGTTCCTTTCTTATAGGATTTGTATTAGTTCCCTTGTTGGTTAATTTTTTGCATTGTTTTCTTATTTTTTGTACTTGAATTTGCTGCACTTGAGTCGAGAATTTTACAGAAGCAGACTATTTACCTCCATGAGGTAGTGATGAGGTTTGGTACACTTCATTCTTCTTAGATTCCACTTGTGGAATTTCACTAAATATGTTGTTGTTGATAGGTTACATATCGAGGTAGAGATAGAATAAAAAAGTATTGGGGAGAGTGATTAAACAATACATGATGCAATTTTAGCTTAACGAGCACGTGACTGTAGATAGGAAGTTGTGGAGGATACGAATTACAGTTGTATATTAGCAGATAGTAGAGTGTGATCTTGATTATCCTTCAATACTAGTAGTCGTAGTATTTCTCTTGTAACTACTATAACTATTTTGTCACTTTTTGTACTTCAATTATTATAATTTTTTATATAGTTACTGTCCGAGATGTTTTGTCATATTTCTATAATATTTTCACGGCTAGCTTCTTCATTTTTGTAATTATTTCTTTTTCCGAAATGCTTGTATGTGTGTTTCATTGAGATAAGGGTCTATCTTAAACAACTTCTTTATCTTTATGATCGAGGTTTGATCTTGAGCGTGCAATCTAAATCACAATGAAGGAATATTGTCAATGCGGCTGAAGCCACTTAAGCCCACACCAACGATCTTCAAACTAATAAATCAACATTTCACTTCTCATATGGAAAATCATCCACATGAAGACTAGAAAACAACATTCTAAGGTTATATAGAGCTCTTATCCAAGAAAAATGAGCTTACTCAATCAATATTTACCTAAAGCTATTTATAGTAGGGGATTCATATGCATGTCTTAGACACAACTTTATACAACTTAGCGCTTCACACTTTTCACTTATGAACTAAAACCACCCTTTCTAAATTCCCTTTACGAGATTACATTAGATATATTGTTATTATATTTGATAGGTTTAGAAAAAAATTAAATTATCTTTTTCAAAATGAAGAAAATAACCTTGTCATAAATATAGTAAAACAACCTCTAAGTGACACCACACACTTATTATTTCTTTCCTATTCTCTAACACACTTCATACCTACCACACCATCCTCATAATTATTCATATTATTTTTACATACAATGTACCCTAACACACTTCACTTATTTATTGCATGCCAACAATAGGGTCACACACCAACTTTGAAACTACACAACAAGCTAAAATTTCAAATGAGTTAGATTTTGAATATAATATCAAATTAAAGAACTTAATTGTTTATCATTTGAATATTCGTTAAAAAAAAAAGTTATGTACATTTTATTGAAGAGTGCATGTTGAACATCAAAGCATCAAATCACATGACCTTCATAGCTAAAGTGATGTGTAATTGAAATTAGTGAATTTGAAAGTCCATAGGGATGAATTACCCTAGCAACCACAAAATGAAATTGTGAATAACGACTTGATGATTTTTCAATTTAATCGTGAAACATATGCTTGTTCTAGAGCTCGATTTTTGGGAGGATTTTCATCCCAAACTTGTATTTGGACGTGTAGCTTATGATTTCAAATTTCAAATTCTTCTACAAAAGCATGATTTTCACAGTTTGATAATCTTCACAATTTGTGAAATCTCACATTTATGAGCAAAATACAATTTGTATGTCTAAAAAAAATTCTACCTTCGACTCATTTAATTTCAAATCATGATTTCATATCACATGTCCTAACAGACCCTGAAATTTATATATATGACATATTCGGAGTATGAATAAAATATATTTATAAAGTTTATTTTGACTAATCATTATGTTTACTAACAATAGATGCCTTACTATGGTCATAATAATTATTTGGTTTTGCTTTTGGAGTAAAATTATTATTCAGAGGCATTTTTTAAAAACAAAGGGCCATGGCCCATGGAATTTGACATTATTGTTATAAAAAAAATTATTATATAATAATATAAAATTATACTAAAAATTAATTTTCTTTTAAAAAAATTTATTTAATATAATAAAATATTTTTATAAATGATAATTGTTATTGAAAGATCTAATCGTTAGAAGTATTTTGCCATTTTTCTCCGACCTCAAAGTTTGAAAAATGTTATTTTATAAAATATACACATTTGACTTCATATAATAATACGTATAATATGTTGGAAGAGAATAAGAATATTCATCTCATTATTCTTTTTGCTTTTCTCCAAGTTATCATTCTTTATATAATCTTACTTCATTAACATATGCTAATCATCCATTTTATTTTATGTATTTTAGTTTAATTGAATATGAAAATTTAAAAATATATTTAAAAAACTCAAAAAGAT